>PVKP010039616.1:0-20056 GCA_004027715.1 Plecturocebus donacophilus
CAATGGGGATTCTACCCTTTATAGTCTGAGAAGAGAAAAGACGAATTATCCTTGCTCCTAGACTTGGCAACTTATGAACTCCTTTTCATGTAAATCTTCATCTCTACCAAGTTTTACTTGGTCCCACTAGCCAGACAATTGCCTCATCCATTTTTGCATTCTTAACTTTTTCTATGTCTATTAGTCCTTAGCATGTTGTAAATGCTTATGTACATCTGTTTCTGTCCCTGGACAATGAACTGCTAGAGATTAGAATCATATTGAAATGAGTTATAGCCTCAGTTTATACTGTAAGTCCTGGACCACAGTTATTATTCAACAGGTGTCCCCTAAATGCAGTGATTTGCCTCATAACATTTCTGTCAGTAATGGCCCACATATACAATTGTGGTCTTATAAGCTTATTTTGGAGCTGAAAAATGCCTATTACCTCGTGATGTAGCCAGTGTAAAACCACGGTATAAGGCATTGCTTACATGTTTGTGGTGATGTTATAAACAAATCCACCGCATTGCCAGTCCTTTAAAAGTCTAGCATAAAGTTGAACATACACAATTATGCACAGTAAATACTTGATAATGATTATTAGAGAGCCTTTTGCTCACACATTCCATAAAGCAGATCCTCCTTTTGAGATCATGATACTAAGGACACCAAATGCGATACAACCTGCCTGATGTTCCACCATTGTTAAGTGGCAGAGTCAGGTTTCTAACCCAAGCTATTTGGTTCTACAACACATTCTTTTAAACTGTCTGTATGCTAGATCTCTTCATTGTCAAATTCCAGAAGGATTTGGTTTACATGATCCAGTGTCCATTTTTACTCTTAAAAGTGGATAGACAGCCTGGTGTAGTGGCTCACGTCTGCAATCCCAGCATTTTGGGAGGCTTAGGTGGGTGGATCACCTGAGGTCAGGAGTTCAAAACCAGCCTGACCAACATGGTGAAACCCCATCTCTACAAAAAATACAAAAAATTAGCCAGGCATGGTAATGAGCACCTACAGTCCCAGCTACTTGGGATGCCTAGGCAGGAGAATCACTAGAACCCAGGAGGTAGAGGTTGCAGTGAGCCGAGATTGTGCCATTGCACTCTAGTCTGGGCAACAGAGCAAGACTCTGTCTTAAAAAAAAAAAAAAAAAAAAAAAAAAGTGGGTAGATCCAGAACAAGTCATAGACTAGGATAGAACTCAGAGTTTTAGGCTTTAATGAAATCTGAGGTGAATGCTTGCCTTGCCTTTACTTTCAGGTTTGGCCATGGTATGGATTCAGTTAATATTTATCAAGTGAAAGAGTATACTACACTGTGAATAACACAAAAGCATTAATATTGCTGGCTAGAATCACAAAGAATCTTAAACTGAGGTATGCTATATTTGATCTTGGAAGATTATCATTTCTCTGTATGAAGTCAACTTTAAATGTATTGTTCTCAAAAGACTTAGGAGCTGATATGATAAACTTACATCAAGTATTCACTCTGAACTGGAAATCAATCAGATTTGGAAGAGGAAGCTAATCAAGTCGTATCCTCCTAATGAAACTCAACACTGCAAACAAATATTATCATTTTAATTGAAAATTACTTGATGGCTATTTAAGAGTAAGTCAATTGTTCTCCTTTCCATAAATTTAGGAGAGGGCACTCTATATGGATTAGCAACACAGCTTCCAAGAAGAAAAGAAAACAGGTATCAAAAAGACAAATAGGTGAGTATTTGGAATAAAGTTGATCATCAGTAGATTAATAATAATGATAAAATGACAAGGGTAGTTATTAAACATGTATATCTTTCCTGATTACCTGGTGTAACGTTAAAAAACAAAACAAAACAAAACAAAAAAACAGGAACAGGACATAGGAAATCTGAATTCTAATTCTACCTATGGCATTTTTTCTTAATTTAAGAAAAACCGCTTAAGTTCTCTCTGCCTCATGGTTTCTTATTGATAAAAATTATATGACGATACATTTTAATGCCCACTTTGCCAGCATTTTTTGTGGGAGTAAAAACATGTAATAAATGTAAAACATTTTGTGCGCAGCATTTTCAAATAATTACTGATAGCAGATGATGCATACTTTTATCCAACTTCTTTCATCATTCATCTATAAAATGACAATAATTTAAAGGATAAGCTTACATTTTAAGCATTGACCTTAATGTATACATTTAATATAATCTAGGTTTTCAACTATATATAGAATATTGAAGACGAATAAATTATTTTATATTGCAGGCTATTTTGGAAAAAAAATGGGGTCAAATTGCTGGAAGCATCACAACTCATTCCTAAAATGGGGCTTTTTCTCATTTAGTTTAATGGGAAAGATTATGACTTGTACTTTCCAGGTGTGATTTCATGCCTTCAGACATCTTCTCTCTGTTCACATTCCAATTAAATTAAATTAAATTGTTCCTGTGGATGCAATTAACTCATTTACTTTAGAGCAAGAAACTTACTATTACATAGGTGGGCTAAAAATCCAGGTGCTTTTCTCTTTTGCCTAATTTCTTTCTACTTTCCAAATATTCATCCTAGAGAGCCTGAAAAGAAAAAGTTTGTCCTGCAAAGCTATCAATTGCCCCTTGCAGAGTGTGAAGCAGAGCATGAAGAATGAAATGGTTAAAAATGTTAGAATCTACCTTTTCCTACAAATGAAAGGAAAGATTAAAATAATACAAAATGAGTATGGAAAAGGAAAATTGACTGGTTGAGGCAAACCCTTATTAAGATAGGGACCTGGAGAAACGCTTAAATGGAGACTTTAAATGCTCCAGGGCATATAACAAATTAATAATTATCAGGAGGAGACTTCAGGAGCTTCAAACTCTTGTGCCTGGTCTTGGAAGGAGACAGTATTTCTTTCTTGGTGCTACCCCTGGCCATTACTCACATTATCATGCAAAGCAAACCTAGAACGTCTTTAGTAAAGAGTGAGGGACAATTGTCACTTCTTCTCATCTCCAGGGAGTGCACATGAATCTTTATGTCACTTTGTTGTTCATGGCAACTGAATGGATCCCATTACATAGGCGTAGAGAAGCTTTAGTGGACAGTTACTATTGAGAATGGTGAGCTTTTTTGTTTGGCTAAAGGACTAAATTTCTCCAGGTCTCATCAGCTGAGTTTAGAAGAAATAAATTGACTTTTTCTATTGTTTAACCTATTTTTCTTTCCATCTATATTTGGAAGCAAGTATCCTTGGTTAAAATAAGTAAAAGGGAAGAGATATCTGGCTTTGAATCTCAGGTAAATGAGTAACAGGATTTTTTAAAAAAATTATTTTGGATAAGTTAACATATCTCTCTCTTTTTCAGTACCCTCTGTACCTAAATTGCAGGAACTTTTTAGCCCTCTATTTGTGGTAACAACACATTTAACAGTGTGTGGCTATTAATGTTATACTAAAAGGACTATGATTTCTGATCAAGATGACTTGCTTTAGATTTTCATGTTTTGAACTATTCTGCTGCTCCAAAAATATGTAATCTAATGTGTGTATATAAAGAAAAGTCTGTTTTCATTTTATAAGACAGAATATACATCTTTGGAGACCACGCATTTTTAAAAACAAAACAAAAATGTGAAGTGTGTAAGTGGGGGAGAAAGCCTTCACTTAACTAGTACTGAAGGTCTGCAGAACTGGCTGGAGCCACATATCCTACAGAATAATGAGAAATAGTCTTACTCTAAGAGAGTCTGGTTGTTGGAGGCTGAATTACTGCTGGAAACCAAGGACTGGAGTGGGAGTCTCCCAGACTTTATGAGGAAAAGAAAAATCTGTCTTCTACCAGTACTTCCATGACTCCAGTTTCTGTGGAGCCGAAAACTTGGGAGATGAGAAGATATGAATACAACCTTGAGACAAGAAACCAAACCAACTATCTTACTCTCTTTCCCCAGGGATGGCTCTCTTTTATTTTGAATATTACCTTTATCTGTATTCTTCCAGAAGGATATTGTTCACTCTAATGATTAGTATCTCCTAAATTTTGATAATTTCAAAATTATATCTCCAGATTCCAATTGTTTTCTGAAATCCACCCTAGTTTTCCAAGTTGCTAGTACATTATTTCCATCTGGAGACACTCTAGCCACTCCTAATTCAATGTCTACAAAGTTTAACTGGAGAATAGATAATGACATAATTCTGGTTCTTGGGTTCATTAGACATCCTACATGATGAGTTAACGAGCAGGGTGCAGATTGTCAACAAGCACCACTAAGACTCATCAAGCTGCCTTGGAGTGTTATTTCTTACAAACGGACACATTCAGAGCTGCAATCTAAACTTGATTTTATTTTTTTTAATTTTTAGTTTTAATTTTTTTTTCTGTAGTAGGATACTTTATAAAAGGCAATGAAGGTGACTGTCTATATAAATATGTGTATACAGTTTTAGGACAAACAACCTATTTCTATGAACTTGTTAGAATTGGTAGTATACAACTGGAAACCATGATACCCATTAAAAAATAGTTAATTATTTAGAATATTTTTTTTGTACTTCTCTTTCCATGGCATGTTCTACATTGAGCTCTGCTTGACTTTGATTGATGTCTATGAAGTAACATACTTCTAGATTTGAGGATTTAGCTGCTGAGGATTTAGCTGCCATTGAGAAGGTCCTTGATTGAGGAAACTCAGCCTTGACCTTAATTAGTTCAAATTCGGTGGCGATAAATTCACAGAAGTTATCTTCTTGCAGTTGTTTTATTTTCTTCTGTATTTGTTTACAGCTATTCTTTCTTCCTTTTTCCCAATCTTGTATATATATATATATATATATTACTCTCCCTCACTTACTTTATGTCCTGTTACTTCACAGCAGAATTGTGAGGCCAATGTACTTCTATCTTTATGAATTACCCAGCCTCATATATTTTGGTATAGCAGCACAAAATGTACTAAGACGGATGATTTATCAGTTTCTTTAAAAAATTTAACATACAGGCCAGGCTCAGTGGCTCACCCCTGTAATCCCAGCACTTTGGGAGGCCAAGAAGGGTGGATTGCTTCAGCCTAGGAGTTTGAGACTAGCAGAGGCAACATGACAAAATTTTGTCCTACAGAAACTATAAAAATTAGCTGGGTGTGGTGGCTTATGCCTGTGGTCCCAGCCACTTGGAAGGCTGAGGCCAAGGAGGTAGAAGCTGCAGTGAGCTGTGATTGTGCCACTGCACTCTTGCCTGGACAATAGAGTAAGTCCCTGTCTTTAAGTAAAAGTAAATAAGTAAAGTAAATAAATAAGTGTATTCTGATGATATAACTCGCAGTCTCACTTCTAGGTATCTGGTCAAGACAATTGCAAACATATATTAAAAACAAAGAATTGTATGCTCATGATCAAAACAGCATCATAAAATTCAAACACTGGAGGCCATCCAAACGTCCATGGTCGTGATTATACTGTATTATTTTTCCACAATGTTAAATTTACTTCTTATATCCTGACATCATAGTTTCAATTATTTGGAGTAGTTGGAGAAGAAATGTTACCAGCTCCTCTCTGTATGTCTTGTGAAATTCAGCTGTAAATCCACCTGGTCCTGGGCTGTTTTTGCTTGGTAGGCTATTTGTTACTGCCCCAATTTCATAATTTGTTATTGTTCTATTAAGTGATTCAACTTTTTCCTGGTTCAGTCTTCAGAAGATGTATTCATCCAGGAATTTATCCATTTCTTATAGAATTTTCAGTTTATTTGCAGTGAGATGTTTATAGTATCACTGATGGCTGCTTGTGTTTCTGTGGGCACAGTGGTGGTATCCCCCTTATCTTTTCTGATTGTGTTTATTTGAATCTTCTCTCTTTTCTTCATAATTAGTCTAGATAGCAGTCTATTTTACTGATTTTTTTTTTCAAAAAAAACAGTTGGATTCATTAATTTTGAAGGGTAATTTTTGTGTCTCTGTCTCCTTCAATTCCACTCTGAGCTTGGTTATTTCTTGTCTTCTGCTAGATCTGGGTTTTGTTTGCTCTTGGTTCTCTAGTTCTTTTAGTTGCAATGTTAGGGTAACAATTTCAGGTCTTTTTAGATTTTCAATGTGGGCATTCCGTGCTATAAAAGTTACTCTTAACACTGCTTTAGATGCATCCCAGAGATTCTGGTACATTGTCTTTTTGCTCTCATTGGTTTCAAAGAACTTCTTGATTAATTATTAAGCTAGACATCATTCAGGAGCAGGTTGCTCAGTTTTCATGTAGTTGTGTGGTTTTAATGAGTTTCTTATTCCTGAGTTCTAATTTGAATGTGTGTGATCTGAGAGACCGCTATAATTTCAGTTCTTTTGCACTTGCTGAGGAGTGTTTTACTTTCAATCGTGATCAGTTTAGAATAAGTGCCATGTGGCACAGAGAAAATTAGTATATTCTTTAGTTTTTGAGTGGAGAGTTCTATAGATATCATGAAGGTCCACTTGGTCCAGAGCTGAGTTCAAGTCCTGAATATCTTTATTAATTTTCTATCTCAGTGATCTGTCTAACAATGACAGTGGGGTAATAAAGTGCCCCACTATATTGTGTGGGAGTCTAAGTCTCTTTAGAGGTCTTAAGAACTTGTTTTATGAATCTGAATGCAACTGTATTGGCTGCATATATATTTAGGGTTGTTAGATATTCTTGTTGAATTGAACCTTTAACGTTATGGAATATCCTTCTTTGTCTTTTTTGACCTTTGTTGGTTTCAAGTCTGTTTTGTCAGAAACTATGATTGTGACCCCTGTTTTTTTTCTGCTTTCCATTTGCTTGGTAAATCTCCCTCCATCCCTTTATTTTGAGCCTATGTTTGTCTGCATGTGAGATGTGTCTCCTGAACAAAGCACACTGATGAGTCTTGTCTTTTCATTCTGCTTGCCATTCTCTGTCTTTTAATTGGAGCATTTTGCCCTTTTACATTTAAGGTTAATATTGTTATGTGTGAATTTGATCCTGTCATCATGATGCTGGCTGGTTAATTTTGCAGACTTGTTAATGTAGTTACTTCATAGTGTTATTGGTCTGTGTACTTTAGTGGGTTTTTGTAGTGGCTGATAATGGTTTTTCTTTCCATGTTCACTGCTTCCTTCAGGAGTTCTTGCAAGGCATGCCTGACGGCAATGAAATCCCTGAGCATTTGCTCAAAAAATTGAAAACAGAACTACCATATGAGCCAACAATCCCTTTTCTGGATATATGCTTAGAGGAAATGAAATCTCCATTTTGCAGACATATGTGCACTCCCATGTTCATTACAGTATTATTCACAAAAGCCAAGATATTAAAACAATGTGACAATTAATGTACTAATGAAATTGTGGTCTATATACACAGTGAAATATTATTCAGCTTTTTAAAAGGAGATACTGTAATTTGTGACCACATGGATGAATCTTCAGGACACATATATCATGAATATCACAAATTATATTCATTTAATTCTATAGCAAATCAGGGATGAATCAAGGAAATGTCATGGTTTGTTTTTAACCAAATATTTTCATATCTCATCGATCTTTAAATGAAATAAGCCAGACATGGAAAGAAAAATACTACACTATCTCAATTACATTAGAATCTGAAAAAAGTCAAATACATAGAAAGTCAAACATACATAGAGAGAGAATAGGGTGGTTGCTAGGGGCTTGGGTGTGGGAGAATGGAGAGGTTTTGGTCAAAGGTTACAAAGTTGCTATTATGTGGATGAATAATTCATGAGATCTAATGTATGGCATGAGGTCTATAATTCCTAATATTATATTATACACTGGAACTTTGCTGAGACACTGGATTATAGATTCTCTTCACACACACACACACACACACACACACACACACACACACTCACACACACACACACACAAGTTCTCTTACCAGTATGTGAGGTGACTGATATGTTAATATGTTGACTGTAGTAATTATTTCACTGTGTGTGTATATATATATATGTATATACACACATATATGCAAATATATAATCAGAATATCACATTGTACACCTTAAATATGTACAATAATTAACAAATACATACATGCCCACATAAATAAAGGCTACAAGGAGCATCTACATATTCTTCCTGAATGGAATCTTGCTATTTCCCCTACTGGCACTGTACAGATTGGCACAAACTTTTGAGCATGACTGCTTTTTTTCCTCCACAAGATTTACCACAGACCTTAATAAAAAAATTTTTAAAAGACTGCCGGTCCACGAGTAGTGATTATTTTATTTACTTTTTTTATAACTCTGTTCAATAACGTCTAAAATATATATGAAAGAAGTTAAATATAAAGGTAACATTGGGGTACAAAACACATGAAGATGCCTTTTAATTTTTATATCTCATCTATCTTCAATCACATATCTCTGAATAACAATTTTAATCCCTTTGATACAAGGCTTTCCCTTAAGCATTGTTGCTCTAATTCCTTTATGAAACTCATTGATGTACTTAATGCTCTTCGTTCCTGCAGTGCACTTCACAAGAGGTTCATGAGTATTTTGTTTATTCTAATTAAAGAAGAGATGTGCAGGAAAATCATGACCCACACTATGGGGGTCACAGAGTTGGCATCCTCTTCCACAATTGGGGTATTCTTGACCACACACTGCTTGTTTATATTCTTTATCTCTCTAGTTCATTCGGTTCTCAGTGTCTATAATTATTTTCATAATTATTTTTTAAAAGGCACTATTCAGTATCACAAATTATATTCATTTAATTCTATAGCAAAATCAGGGATGAATCAAAGAAATATCAAAGTTTGTTTTTAAAAAAGTATTTAAAATAACTATGCTTTGATTCACTGTTTTCATCTAGGAAAACTGCCATGTACAAATACTGGTGATAGTTCATGCTTATTGATAAATGTTCCACCCAATTATGGCTTCAACGGAAATAAATCATAAGGCCTCTTTTAATTTGTTCTGCACTAGAATAGGCTTATTTGTGTGTAAAACAAATTTTAAAATAGTGGGCTAGCAGGTGCCAGGTAAATTATCTTGTAAGAACTTGATCATAGACTCTTTTCTCCTTGGAGATACTTTTGTAAAATTTATATTATAACAGTGTCTATTATTTTAATATTAGTGAAGAAATTAAAAACAGTAACTTACAATGAATGCAGGCTAGGCTTAATTTTTCAAGATTCATATTTACCTATTGACACAGGGTTTGTATTTATGGCCAGTAGTGCATCTACCCACTCATCTGAGTACAAGGGCACAAAATAGCACTATGAAAACTTAAAATATTTGCATGAAACTTGATTTCAAAATGCATGCTGTAAATCATAACGAATATGATCAGAACCTAAAGTGCTATGGCAGTGGAGAGAAAGGAAAGTAACCATTATTCATAAAATTACTCTAGCATATAAATGCCTTGCAAGGCATGAGATGAATCAGAGTCTATGTATTTCATGTACACCTACAAATGCACTCCATGCCAATAGCCATTATGAATAAATATTTGTCAATAGTATGATTAAATGTATGCATTGGAAACAATCCATTTGCATATGAAACTCTAAGAATGTATCTAATACTAAAATAATTATCTTAAATCTTCTACCCTCATTTTCTGAAGCAATAATAGGAAACGCAGAACAAGCAGTCTCCTGTTATGGACTTAGGACTCACAGCTTGGAATTCTGAGAAATTAAGAGGTCTCTATGTCTGTCCCAGCTTCTTTTTCAGAAAAGTACTGGGTAAGAAGTCAGTTAATCCAGGATCTGTCACATTTACACCCTTAAACCAATCACTGTGGCCAAAAAGGCTGACTGCAAACATAACATCTCCCACTTATATGTCCCAATAGAGTAAGGGCTCTGGAAGAAGTAAGAGCTTCCCAAGGATAACGGTGTTAGCCCACACATGACCCCTGGGAAAATTAGTGTGAACCAGGTATCAGCATCAATTTCTTTCTATGGGATACATTAAAAGTTTTATGTTTTAATCATGATGGGAATGAACTGATGTTTTTCCCTTCTTTTACCCATCATTTGTGTAGAGAAAGCCAGAACAATATTGATGTCTGAAGGGATCACACAGATAAGAATATATCCTTCATCTCGGATTAAGGTGGATTTTACCTGGCTTTCTTATTTGTATTCTCACTTCCATTTTGCTTAGCGATATCTAAAACACAGTCAATTTTCCATATTTTTTTTTCTTCAGACTAAATTGAGTGATCCTCAGTGGGTTAGAAGGAATGCCTCTTGTCCTGACCCCAAAGCTATATCAGTATATATGGGTCAGGCTAAAAACATTTGCAATGGGTCAGGCTAAAAACATTTGCAATGTGAACACATACTCGAGTCCATTTTGGTATTTTTGTTTCTGGTACACTGTTGAAAGCTGTGCTTCTCTCCAAGATTAGCTCTTATATTCTCCTTTTTCAAAAAATCTTCTGGGTCATGGATCTATGTTCCTCTTATGGGATCCATATCATTCATCATGTTTTACATAGCAGCATGCCTTGTATACTAGTGTGAACCCGAAAGTTTATGAGACAGGTCTGAATCAATTTAGAAAGTTTATTTTGCCAAGGTTAATGACACACCAGTGACACAGCCTCAGAAAGTCTTGATAACATGTGCCTAAGGTGGTCGGGGCATAGCTTGCACGTATACATTTTAGGGAGAACATGAAACATAATAATATATGTAAGGTGTACACTGGTTTGGTCTAGAAAAGTGGACAACTCGAAGTGAGGGCTTTCAAGTCACAGGTAGATAAGACACAAAAAGGTTGCATTCTTTTGAGTCTCTGATTATCCCTTCACTGAATACAAAATTTACATATGAGAGGAAAATTGAGGAATAGTCATTATACCTTAGTCTGGCTTAGGGAATCTGCATTTTTACACAATCTGGCAGAGGAAGCAATCAGGTATGCATTTGTCTCAGGTGAGCAGAGGCGTGACTGGACTCTGAGTCCTCTCTGTTCTCTGTCCTGCATCTCTCAAGATAAGCTATCAATTTACATTGCCAGGGTGAAATTCAGCAGGACTGGGTTTTGTTTTTGTTTTTGCTTTGCTTTTTTTTTTTTTATTGCATTTTAGGTTTTGGGGTACATGTGAAGAACATGTAAGATTGTTGCATAGGTACACCCATGGCATAGGGTAAAAATCTTGAAGCCCACAAAGTATTTCCTTGTGGGCAAATGATGAGGGACACATGCACTTTTTTTTTTTTTAATCTCTGTAGCTATCTTATTTAAGAATAAAATGGGAGGCAGGTTTGTTGATGCAGTTCCCAGCTTGAATTTTTCCTTTGGCTTAGTGGTTTTGGGGTCCCAAAATTTATTTTCCTTTCACATGGAAATTCCTGAGAAGCAGGGTCTATGTCTCATCAGGCCTGATGCAGAATAATAACTCAATAAACTATTCAAAGTCCAGCAATCCTTTTCTATCAGGAAACTTTCCTGATAACTCTTGTCCCTTATTGTAATGCATGTTACAACCACAGAGTGAATGTTCTCCAATCTTTTGATGTTAGTATTTTGGCAGGATTAGATTTCAAATCCTTCAGAGTGACATATAGCTATTTTGTTTTAATGAGTTTCAGATTAATTGATTTTAATAAGTAGGGCACTGGTAAAAGCCATATATGTGTGAAAGAGTTCAATTTGTTAGTTAGAAAAATGGAAATATCATTTATATATCACTGGAAGGACATAGTATATGATTACATGAAATAAAATTCTCTCTCAAAAACATTTGCATCCATGACAAAATGAAAACACTTATATCCAACATTTAGGCTCCTTTGTCATCTGAACCCCAGACATTTTCAAGTACGTCTGCTGTGTGTAATGTACGCTGCAGTTCTATCGGTCTAAACAAGCTAGAATATTTCACTTCTGTACCTTTGCTTCCTCTTTCCTTGGTCCCAGGGACTCTCTAAATGCTATTTATTCACTTTTTAATTTTTTTTTTAATTTTACTTTAAGTTCTAGAGTGCATGTGCAAAACATGCAGGTTTGTTACATAAGTATAAATGCATGTGAGGCTATTTATTCTTAAAGCGTTTTCTTCAATAGTCTGAAACCTCACTTAACCAATAAAAACCACAGGTATCTCTTTTCCTAGTGATACCACAACAACATTATTGTGAGGACTACCCATTTGACCTTATGAACATTTTTGAATAAAACTGTCAAATAATGTTATATTACTTTTTGTATGCATATTATTTCCTCCTCAATCATACTTAAATTACATGACCATAAAGATTTCCTTAAGGCATGACTGTACCACTGTACTCTTAGTTGGGAAAAAAAAAAAAAGAAACAAAAAAGTCTGCATCTCCAAATGACTAACTCATTTATGTAAAAAACAGACACTCAATAAGTGATTGTTGAGTCATAGGAAAATGCATGTAATTGTGCCTTGAACAATAGAAACCTTCAGAAATATCTCACATCATGAACACTCTACCATCATGTTCAAAAGACTTTTCAGTTTTCTGCATGGAATGGAGTGCATATTCTCTTTATTAGTATAATGAATATCTTTATTATCATTATATTGTGCAGAGGTGATCTACTCATGGTCAGGGCATCTGCATCTATATATCTGAAGGAGCTAATTTATGAAAGTAGCATCTTTCATATTTAAAAAAAGTCTTTATATTGACATATTCTTATTTACTTTCAGTCTTTGCACTCCAGACGTTGGAATGTAGCCTCCTAACCTTGGTTTTACCTAATTAGAATTAAGCATATCAATTAAAAAAAGAATAGATCACTTTGAGATGAATCATAGACTGTCACAAATGTGATAAAGACAGGGAGAGTGAGAGGAAAAAAATCTATACGTAAAGCATTCCATTTAATTTCACATAAAAATGAAAATTTAGTGCCAGTTTCTTTAAATGAAGCCATTACCTGTATAAAAACTGATCCAACAGTCACTATATATTAAAGCTTTTATTAAGTTGAAACCCTCTGGCTGCATTAAAAAATTTTGAAAAAATCTTCTTGAGTCTAAGAATTATTTGTTTGAGATGATCATATTGGTACAATATTTTATTGGCACACAAGGAATCCAACTTCCAGGTTCATTACCCAAAACAAGACAGAAATTTGAAACAAGGAAATATCGTAGTGCTTGAACTATAGCTCAAACTATAATTCATACACCTCATTCCCTTGTGGATTATTACGATAAGAAGAAAGAAGAAGAAAAAAGGCAATTTTTCTGCCCACTTGATCGATGTTCCATTTGACCTCTGTAATGCCCTCTTGCCATAACCTTTTAAATACCATCTGCTCTTTTTGTGAAGAGTGTGATGGGAAGGAGTCACTTCCAGACAGCAATTGATTATAAGAACATTAATCAAGGGCATGGATTATCTGTAGCATGACACTGTGTGCCATAGTTAAGCAATCTGGCCTTCAGTATGATTGGAAAGACTAATCCTTATGTGGAAGCCTAAAACAGACTTAGGATCACATGTTTAAGCAGAGCAGAGCAAATCATGCATGAACATTTATTGGAATCTGTGATAAATTTCAGCAATTTTAGGGCTAATTTGTTTATCCAGTCTAACGGGATTGGATTGATTATAATGTGTGCTCCTAAAATGTTACACATATCTCATGCTTGTTCCAATCACAGAGCACAGAAAAGGCCAGACTTCCTTTGCTTAGAATTTGAAAACTTATGGCATTTTCTAGTTAGCTTGCCTAACACATATATCTGAATTTGCTATTTATTTACCCCATTAAGTAATACAATCTAAAGTAGGCTTTAGCTCATAAGAAAAAAAAATTCTACAAATATTCTGTATATAAGAGGAAGAAATTTCTTTTTACTTTATAGATAATACTTAAAAATTAGGATTTTCAACTTCCATATACCTTTCTAGATGTGTAAAACTTATTTTATAACAGTCTGTATTACTATTCAGTATTATATAGAAAGCCTGCATTAAATAGCAATGAGAAAGAATTACAAAGAAAATGATAAATGTGTGAATATGTGTATGGGTGTGTGTAGTGGCGTGAAGGGAGGAAGGGAAGGAAGAAAGAGTCAGAGAGAATGAGAGAGAGAATGAGAGAGACAGTATGAGAGAGAGAGAGACAGAATGAGATACAGAATGAGAGAAAGAGTGAGAGTGAGAGAAAGAGAGAAGGAGAGAGACAGAGAGAGAGAGAGAAGGAGAGAGAGTCTGTGCCTGTGTTTAAGTCTGAGCAGTAAGCATTTCCTTGCTGCCTTATCATGCCTATCCAGAGCAGAGAAGTTTGTTATTTACACAAAGAACTTCCAGGGGGAAAAGATCAGATTATCACTGAAAGAAGGGAGGTAAGTTATAGCAGCAAATGGAACAGGAAAAAAAAATGATAGAACGGTGTGTTTTTTTTTTTAAGAGAGTGAGCATTTAAACCATGAGCAAAAGAAATCATAACAACAACAAAAATTAAAGAAAATGCTACAAAATCAAACAAAATTATTTTATTTGAATAATTTCAAAAGGCATTCCATGTGTCAATGATTATAGTATTCGAAGCTTCATACCAGCCTCAAATGCATTGATTCTTAACAAAATTATTACTGCCTAATCTAAACCTTACTCACAAAGCTAACAGTAGACAAGATGTTTCTATTAAAAAAAGTTCCAAGTTTCTTAGAATTTGACAATAAATAAAAATGTTCTTCATGGTAATTTTTTTTCATCAAAATTACTATACTCATATAGTTAAAAGTCAAATAGTAGTATAAGGGTAATACGTTATATCATCCATTGTTATTGGTTAGAAGGTAAAAAAACACAAATCTGGCTAATATAGGCACAACAAAAACTTATGAGAAGGGTTTTAGGAAATTCACTGCATTATTGTGAAAGCTGGTGAACTGAGATTAAAAGAAATGCTGGACTCTAAGTACGACAGAAAAAGGAACTACAGACAAGGTCATGAAGCCAAAAAAAAGTCAGTTTAAACCAACCTCATTTCCTTCTAATACCAAGGACATTGCCCTTGGTGAACAGAATTGCCACTACCAATAAAGCTGCTTTCATGAATAAATCCTAACCCATTTTGAGTTTAATTCCCATGCATGCACTCTTGAAGCCAAAAGAAAAAGAAAAAAGTATCTAGCCCCTCAACCTCAGTCTCTTGGCATGCTTTGCCCCTTCTTTTCCTTTTCCTTCTTTTTGGAACTATTATTAGACTATTTTTATACTGTTTTTTATACATCCTTCTTTCTATCTGCTTTGCTTTTGGGAATATTTATTTGGCTTTGAATTATAGCAAGTTTTAAAAACTTTCATAGATACTTTATAATTCTGTTTAAAAAATTCTAAAATATTTTGTTGTTGTCTTTGGCTGGCCCTTTTTGGAGCACTTTGTTCTCATTAGTGTTTCTCCATCCTCTAACATGACCAACGATGATAGAGTGCTGTTTATCACCTGATCACCTTTCTGTAGGTGATTGGCTAATGAGAAGACCAATTTATTAAAGAATCCCTCAAATGTCAGCATATGCAGATCTTTTATGTAGGCATATTATTTTACTTCCAATATGAATTCTACAGTCTTCAACACTGGGGATTTTAGTTCTACCTGCTAGAATGCCAGGAGCAAGGCAAGCTAGTTGGCTGGGTAACTCTCTATTGTGTGAAAGGACAAGTTTTCAGCCTTATTCCATGACCGTCTACCTTTTTACATGCCTAGAAATTCATATTCTTTTCATTCAATGTCTCCAGAAAATAAACCATTATTTTGCCTGAAAGAATTTTTTTGTGCAGAAATGTACTCAATACTCCTATTTCTAAATGTTTCATCTCACCCTCATCTTTTGCAGTCCCTGGTGCCTGTATGTCCTGATTTTCTAAGGAATTCTTCAAGAGTATTTGACTAGTTTCATATGGTTGTTTCATGGTGTAGGTCCTTTAGTTTTCTGCTTACAGCTGGTATGGTTAAGCAATTCCATATTAATTCATTCTCTTATAAAATATTTGTGTAATCTCTTTTTCACTGATATCCCTTTCCAATATATTTTCATCTTTCTTTGTCTGTGAGTAGCCTTGCATAATCAAAATAGGTTGTTTAAAAATATGATGTTCATACATATGTGGGCAAGTTTAAAGGAAACATCAAGTGCCTCAGGGCTACCAACAGCCAGGAAAGTATATCACTCAAAAGCAGTGCTGACTAGATTAATGGAAATCAAAAGAGGTGCACATTCTAATCCCTGGAACATTTTGCCTTACAGGATAAAATGGATACTGCAGGTGCAATTAATTGAAAGATCTTAGAACAGGGGAGATTATCCTGGATTACCCAGGTGTCCAATCTAATGACATAGGGCCTTAACAGCAGACAAGCTTTCCTGGCCACAGTCAGAAGGAAAGGTAACTATGGGAGAATGTTCATAGAGATGAAACACTGCAGGTTTTGCAGATGAAAAGGGAACCATGAGACTCCAGAAGCTGAAACAGGAAAGGAAATGCATTTTTGCACAGAACCCCTAGAAGAGAGTGTAACACTCTTGACACCTTGATCCTGGTACAGTAAGATGTCAGAAGTCTGATCTACAGGATTATACGCCAACACATTTGGGTCATTTAAAGCCACTACGTTTGTGGTTGTGTGTTACAGCAGCAAAAGCAAGCCAACACAAGAACAGAATGGGCAAAGAAAAAGAGAAATCGGTGGGAGCTGTGGCTCACGCCTGTAATCCTAGCACTGCAGGAGGCCGAGGCAGAAGGATCATGAGGTCAGGCGATCGAGACCATCCTGGCTAACATGGCGAAACCCCGTCTCTACTAAAAATACAAAACATTAGCTGGGTGTGTTGGCACGTGCCTATAATCCCAGCTACTAGGGGGGCTGGGGCACAAGAATCGCTTGAACCCATGAGGCAGAAGTTGTGGTGAACCAAGATCGCCACACTATACTCCAGCCTGGTGATAGAGCGAGACTCTCTCTCAAAAAAGAAAGAAAGAAAGAAAAGAAAAAGAGAAATTGTCAGAATCCAGAAGAACTGTCTGTCTCTAATAGAGAACTTCCCAACAGAATCTGTGGCATTCAGTGAACTTGCTAACTCACGGAGACATAATAAATGAGGTTTGGGAAATAATACCCAACTTCTCTCTTCCTTATTCCAATTTATTTATGTTTCTCCAATGATTAGAAAAAACAACAACAACAAAAAAGAAAATCAAAAGGCAAAAGAAGTAATTCACAAATAGAATAAAGAAAAAATAAATGGAGTGTAGATATACAAAAATAAATGGAAAATACCTGGCATACATTTTGTATTTGTTTTCTTTACTATTATTTTTAATGCAGTCTCACAAAGCAGAAAAGATGAATGTTTTCAGTATTACATTCAGTATTATGAATAGTACTTATATCTTGAAAAGATAAACAAATGTATTCAACTATATGCTGTTATAATAGTTATTAGATATATGAATAATATATCTAATATTATATTATTAGATATATTATTCATATATCTAATAATATATCTAATTATTCATATATCTAATAATATATATAATTACTGTTGATGAATACAACAAATGTATTCATCTATATGTTGTTATAATAGTTATTAGATATTTAATATCTAGATATATTATTTATAATATCTAATAATAGATACATTATATAATAATAATATTTAATAATTATATCTAATAATACATCTACTGAATACCTTTGCTTGCCAGACATAATTGCAAGTGCTTCCTATTTATCCATTTACTTAATGTTCAGCACAGACTTTAAAGGGAGTTACTATGCTTACTATTCCTCTTGTGTTGGTTTGGTTTCAGAAGAAGAAATTCAGACAAAGAAAGTAAAATAACTTGTAAGTGGTACAGTCAAGTTTTAAACCCAGGTAATCTGGTTCCTCAGTTCTTGCATGTTGCAGTGTTTTATGCTGAAATGCTGTATCAATAATCTATGTAAATAAATTATATGTGATGATGCGCAGAAAGTATTCCATGTTTCATAGATGAAAAGCAAAAGAAAATTAAAGGTCTTTTCTAAAGACAATAAATGTTAGAGAAAGTTTCTCCTAGACTTCTTTGCCTTGACTATTTTTTTTCTCCTGTCTTTTAGTATTTGCTTTGTGTGCAGTGTGTTTCTAATTACCAAAAGGTAATTACTTTACCTAAAGCTCTTGAGTAGAGAGAGTCAGCCAGGAATGCTTATTGACTTCCCCGGGTGTAAAGCACTGTACCAGAAACTAGGAGATTAGTGAAAGAGAAAAGTCCTCACAGATAAGTAAACAAACAATTGCAAAGCAAAGTGATAAGTATAATGAGTAAGAGAGTTAGAAAAAGGACATTTTACTCAGTTGGAAGTTTGGGATAGTCAAAGGAGGCTTGCAGGAGATGGTGACCACAGGAGTCAGGGTTTTGATGACTTTCCCAGGAGAAAGTGGCTAAGGTAAATGGTTAGAGAAAGGTTTTCCAGGAAGGGAAAACACTGTATCAAAAGAGAAGGGGATGAAGGACACCACTATGTACCTAGAGACTAATAATATTTCCATTTGATTGAAGCATGGAGACATTGAAATAGCATTCAATAATTTCTGTAACCTCTCAAAGTCTGAACAAAAAGCCTGATATTTCCAATAGTAAACAGTAGAAACTTAGACTGAATCTATACAAGCATTATGCTGAGCAAGATATATATTCTTTCTCTATGTCTATTTCATTTCCTCAATTCAGTCTTTGTAACTTGGCATTTCCTCTTCTCTTCTCACTAATTAGCCCTTGACCATCTATCAAAGAGAAACAGATAACACACAGCAGTGATAGCTGCTTTTTTTTAAGAACTTTTATTTTTCTAGAATTGAACTAAATTAGATTATACATAAGCTTTCTGTGTCTATTAAGCTTTCCTTTTGTGCTCTTCTAGCATTAATATCAATAATATCCAGTGATAATAGCAAGCAATTGACAATTGACATATAATGGAAAATTAGATTTACATGCTCTTTTTTGTTCTTTCATATTAAATTTTTCAGTTATTTACTTGCACTCACACTTGTCCTGTGAGCAGGAATGTCAGCAGCTTGCTCTCTCTTTTAGTTTTTGCTGGAACCACTTTAACATCCTAGGGGCTTCTTCATTACTAAGACGGTTATGCTCATGGTTGGCTTAAGGGGAAATTCAGTCCATTTTTATTGCTTCTGGTGCCAAATGGCATCACAGTTTTAAGTCTGACCATGCACAGCTGCTTTTCCTGAGCTGCAGGGATATTCTTGTTAGTTTGCATTATGCCAGCCAGCATATGATCCAGTCAGTTTAAAACATCCCTTGGCTAATGTAGAGATATGTGTTCATTTATTTCCAAAGCACAATCAGTATATTAGGGTGGGTAGATCCAACAGCTTTCCTCCCCACAAATTTCCTAAATTCTAGCCCTGTTTATGGGTTATTAGTTCAGCAAGCTTTAACAAAGAAAGTTCAGTCTACATTCAAATTGGTCCAGTTATTTTACTGCAGATAGGGGTAGATGGCCACTGTGGGCCATATGTATGTTAGCCATTGTGATAACTCTCTAAGCTAGGGTTTATCAACACAGCACTGTCAAGGTTTTGGACTAGATAATTCTTTGTCGTGTGGGGCTGTTCTGGGCACTGTAGCTGCTTAGTACCATTCCTGGCCTCTATGGACTAGATGCCAATAATAACATGGTAAAGATAAAGTATTCTTAAACATCGCATTTTTAAAAATTCACTGGGCCATGTGCCGTGCCTCATGCCTGTAATCTCAGCACTTTAGGACCCCAAGGTGGGTGGATCACCTGAGGTCAGGAGTTCCAGAAAAGTCTGACCAACATGGTGAAACCCCACCTCTACTAAAAAATACAAAAATTAGCCGGCTGTGGTGGTGCACACCTGTAATCCCAGCTACTCAGGAGGCTGAGGCAGGAGAATCACTTGAACCCAAGAGGTGGAGGTTGCAGTGAGCTGAGATTGTGCCATTGCACTCCACCATGGATGACACAGCAAAACTCCATGTCGAAAGAAAAAAAAAAGAAAGAAGAAAGAGAGGGAGAGAGAGAGAGAGAGAGAGAGAGAGAGAGAGAGAGAGAGAGAGA
>PVKP010039617.1:0-20022 GCA_004027715.1 Plecturocebus donacophilus
CCTTCCCGGAGACGGCGAGGGGCACCCACCCCCTTCTCGGAGACGGCGAGGGGCACCCACCCCCTTCTCGGAGACGGCGAGGGGCACCCACCTCCTTCTCGGAGACGAACAGCAGGTCTCCCTTCAGCAGCACGTAGCGGTTTCTCCAGATCTCCCTGAAAATGCCTCTCCCGCAGAATTTCCGGACCCAGCCGACCTTCTCGGGCGGCGCGGGCTGCTGGTTTCCATCCGGAGGCCCCTGCCCGGGGCAAGAGGAGAAGCGGGCGGTCAGGAGCTCGCAGCCGCGGCGGCCCGGTCTCCTCCGAAGGCTGCGGCCCGGGGGGCGCCGCGGGTTCGCGCCCACTTGGGAAAGGTTTCCACTGCGAGGAACTCCCCCCGCTCCCCTCCCCCGCCCCGAATAAGCCACCGGGGCTGCGAGGGGCAGGGGCAGGGGCGCAGGCCGGGCGCGGAGGGTCCCCCGGCTCCCCGCAGGCCCCGCCGCCCCGTCCTCGCCGCGCGGGGACCAACGGCGTGTCTTTGGTTTTCTCTCCCATTGTCTCCCCGCCGCCGCGGAGCGCGAGGCAAACGCCCGCCCGGCGCCCAGGGCCGGGGGAACTCGGACAAGTTGAGGCCCCCGCGGCGAGCGAACAAACAAAAGCCGGCGCCGGCGCCTCGCGGGCCCGGGCGAGGCCGGGGGCATCGGGCGCCGGGGCCGGGTCGTCGGAGCGCGCGGGCGGCCACTCACCCGCTTGGCGGAACTGTTCTTCTTCATGGCTCCCGGCGGGCGCGCGGCGGGCGGAGGGGCGGCTTCCCCGCGGGAGGGCGTCGCTCCTGCCTCGCGCCCTCCCGCTCCCGGACGCTCCGGTCCTTTGTAGCTCCGGTTTCACTCGAGGCCGGCCTCGCTCGCGCTCGCACTCGCACACACACGCACGCCCGCTCCCCGCCCCCCGGCGCCCTCCATGCCGGCGCCCACGCGGCCCGCCCGCCCGGCCCGGTTCGGCCGCTCCCCCGGCCCGGTGCGCTGTGGGCGGCCCAGCCCGCGCCCGGCGGCTCCATCCGCGGGCCGCTGACGTTGCGAGTTCAGAATCGAGGGCGAATCGCGGAGCCGCAGCTCGGGCGCTCCCCCCGCCGCCCCGCCTTTGTTTCTGACTCACGGAGGGGGAGGAAGGCGGCCCCGGGGGGCAGGGACCCTCGCTCCGGCGGCGGCCCGGGGCACAGTGGGCGGGCGCCGTGGATGATGGAGAGACGTGCGGATTCCTGAAGACCGGAGATCGCCGCCCTCCACGACATCCCGTCTCCGGCCAGAAGCAAAAACGAGAGCGGGCGCCGGGAGGGCGCGCCCCCCAGCCGCGGTACCAGGAATTCACGCTCCTGGGTGCCAGGCTGACCCGGGCAGGTCAGACGCTGGGGAAAGTTTTCTGCTCCGGAGGGCATCGACGTGTTGAGGGACGGGCTGGGACAGAAGCTGCTGTTCATACACGTTTCTTCCAGGGTACAAAGCCTCAGGCCTTGTTGGAGCCTCGGGGGAACAACCGTGAGAATGAGGCGGACTTAGGATCTCCATCTCACAGGGCGGAAGCGGAGACGCATGGCTGGGGGATTGCAGACACACTGTCCGTGCCGGCGGGAATAGAACTGTCTCCAAACCACGATCCTTTGTACCAAGTGGCTTTCAGTGTAAGTTCCAGGTGAGGCTTGAACTTCCCGGCGCCTGGGTCTGTTTTCCCGCTGCACGGACAGGTAAAAATCCCGTCCTCTCCGCAGCGCTGCAGCCGGGTGGAGGGAACGGCTGGACGCCCGGAGGACGCCCTGACTAGGGAGCCGCTGCGGAACTCCTGCAGATCTGCCCGGGCCTCCAGGACGCATCGGAGCAACTCCATGTCTCCTCAGTGTATGTGATGGAACAGGGGACCGGCTTCATCACCGCTCTGGCCTTGGGCAACCCGCCGAATTTCTTTAGGCCTGCGTCCGCCCACCTATTAAATGGTGAGGGATGAAATGCCATTTTCGTGCACAAGGAAAGTTAGGGGAGATAGGAGATGACCTGTGAGAATCCTTGGAAGATGTGTGTTGTCCTCCGGGGCTCATTTTGAAATCATAATAAGCTAATAAACACATTGCCTGGCCTATGGCAAGCAATAACCACAAAATGAATAAAAATCCTTGGCACAGAGAAACAGGGAAAAGGAGAAATCCTTCTTCCAGAGATGTCTCAAGATGCACCTTTCCTCCTGATCCAGTAATATTCCTCTCAACCGCTTTCCATTCACCATACCAATTAATTCCACGATTTTTGACCGACACAACTTTATCCTTTCAAAATGCTCTTGTACGTCATTTCTTCACCCTTTTAGTGCCATCTTGTAAGGTATATAGAATAAGTATTAATGTTTCCATTTGGAAAATGAAGAAACAGGGCATGCCAGATCAACTGACTGCCCAAGTTTATACATCAAGTTACCTACGGGCTAACCAGATCAGAATCCAGGCTTCCTGACTGCCATCTCCTGTTCAGACTTTGGGACCCCTCCCGTGGGCATGAGCGCACACATGCCACGTTCCCCAAGCCATCTGGTCGTCCCCTTCCCACCCTCTCTATTTTCTACCCCCTTGTTTAAAAAGCGATGAAAAAATAATGAGCAAATCCAGGATGTCTTCATATGTGAGGAAGTAAAATGTCCAGAGGTACTGGTGAGGAAATAGCCTGCAGGATTTTTTGAGGGCTTGCGGGACAAGCACACGAGTGGTTTAATCATTTAAATAAATTCTGATTTATGGGAAAAAAGTAATTCATTATTTGCCCCACCTTCCTCCTTTCCCAGTAGTTCCTATCAGCTGCGGTGGCTCAGGCCTGTAATCCTAGCACTTTGGGAGGCCGAGGCGGGTGGATCATCTGAGGTCAGGAGTTCGAGACTAGCCTGACCAACATGACAAAACCCCGGCTCTACTAAATACAAACGAAATTAGCTGGGCGTGGTGGCGCATGCCTGTAGTCCCAGCTACTTTGGGAGGCTGAGGCAGGAGACTTGCTGGAACCCGGGAGGCAGAGGTTGCAGTGAGCTGGGATTGCATATTACACTCCAGCCTGGGCAACAGACTGAAACTTTGTCTCAAAAAAAGAAAAGAAAAATTCACACCAAATATCGGAGTGCCCCCTGTATGTGAGGTCCAGGGTTCCTTTTGTGCTGCATCGGATAGGTGCCAGAGCATTGAGAAACATCAGGCAGAGGGCCGATGAGAAAGCCTCCGAAGTGATTTCAGATTCCAGCGCCGATGCCTGTGGGCTGCAGAGCCTTCCCTGCCTGCTCTGGAAGACGTTACATGAATCTCTGGCGTCCTCTCTCTGTCCTGCTCCACCCTGTGGCCCACCCTGCTCTCGTTCACCTGTCCTCCCTTTGTCCTGGCACTCAGCCTTCTGCTTTCCCTGGCCTACTCTTGAATGATTTGTCTCACCAGGTGAACCTCGGGCACCTGAACTGGGATGTGGGTGGGACTGTTTTCCAAAGGCCAATGCTCAAGTGAGAAATCTGAGAGCGTGTGGGTTCCCTTACACACTTTGATAGCGCCCCTCGGTGAGCTTGACACTGCACACACAAACCGCAGAGACCACGCAGCCTGTTTCTGCCTGGGGTGGAGATAAGACACCCGAGGACCTCGGGAAGGGGGCGCCTCCCTAACCACGTGAGGATAAGACTCACCGCCAGTAGCTATATTCCATAACGGAACATTTTGTAACTGCACTGAAGGGAGCAAGGAGCTATTAGAGAGAAAAACGTGTGAACTGCTGCTTGCAAGCTGACTGGGCGGAAACTGTTACTCAAACATGGTTCTCTAAAAACAAATACCCTTAGCTTTTGTAGAGTAAATGGAACACAGGTTTTGACCAGGGCATTCCAGCCTTTGGGGGAGAGGGTTGCTGAAAGCATACAAGACCTTAATTAAAGTGATGTTTTTAAAGGGCACAAAAATAAAGGGCCAGTCATAGCGGAATCAGCTCTGTAAATCTTACACAAAAATACGAGTTTTTGAGTCTTCATAAAGAAATGCCAGCCTCTGACATCAAACACCCTGCTGGCAAGGCTCGTTTCTTAGACTTCTCGATATTGTCAGTTGAGTAGGCCCAATGGAAACAGGTGAATAATGAGGAAAATGATATAAGGAAGGTCTCTTTTTTTTTTTTTTTTTTGATTCCACAGCATTATCTTGCTGACAGGAAGGGAAGCACAGATATTCCTGCTTGGAGGAGGGAGTTTTCCTTATTTGAAAAGACTCTATAACTTGTAAAATGCTGCATTTAAAATATTGCATCCCCAAGTGCACGCTGTCTCAGACTTATAAAAAAATGAAGAATTAAGAAAAAATTACCCAGAGGGACCCACAAAAGAAAAAAAAAAAGAAATAAAAGGATTTGGATCGTACTTCACTGCGTGTGTGTAAAGCAGGAGCAGCTGAGCGCTGGGAGGAGTGAAGGGACATGGGCAGAATGACCTTCCAGCGTTTCCCTCTATTTTCTGAACTGCTAAGTGCAATGGGAGGGCTGACAGGATCCAGTCATTTTGCATAGTGATTCTGTGACCCCAACTCAGAGACAGAAATTAATCTTACTATTAGTCGAATTTTATTGAGCGATTACTATACACCACTGTTCTAAGCACTTTTCATGTACCATCTCATCTAATTTAATCCTCGTAATCCTATGATGAAGGTTCTATTTTATAAACGAGAAAGCTGAGCCACAAAGAGACTTAATAATAGTCCCAAAGCCATATAAATATGACATAGATTTGACCCTTGCTGTCTGATGCTAGAGAATATTTATCAACATGTAACTTTACACACACGCACGCACACACACACAACCAGGGAGGGATTGTGCTATGGTATTTTTGCTATGATGATTTGAGGATGTCTTAATTTCCTGGAATCAATGATACTATCACTTTCTACTGTTTTCAAGAGAGGTGAAACTGACACCAGAATTTATTATCTGCCTTGACATACTTTAAATATCCTTCAGGTAGAGGTAATGTCTTCATTATGTTTGGTGTGAAGCCAGCTCATACCCCACCTCATAAATTCCCATAAATTAGCCCCAAAGGAAATAAAACGAAATCACTGATATCTTTTCACAAAATGCAGTTTTATTGTGGTCATACATGGTTTCTCAGTGCAGCAGAGAATTGTTATGCAGGGACAATTTTTGGATGCCTCTGTGAAGAAACACTGCAGGTTTTCAGAAATAACTTGTGCAGGAATGTGGTTAATGAAAAGAAGAAAGGGTCAAGGGAAGAGACAGGAAGTCAAGAAATGTGGTATGTACATCAAATGATTACTTTTTAAGCCTCTCTAGGCTCTGACAACCCTTTTCCCAAGTCAGATCCCGATAAAATTCATCAGTAACTGAAGTGATTGTGCTAACAGATACACAAAGACTACAGGAGAAAAGTGGGTTGAGTTGGGCTCAGACTTATTATTGGCTCAACTCTGAGAGTCTTGGTATCTGTACCAACCAGGAATCTGTGGGCTACCTGGAGGTGAGATCTAACCAGGGCAGAACCCAAAGCTGCTCTCCCACACCTCTGGTTAGCGGGGAGAGCCTGCCGTGAGGGCAGGAGTGGAAGCTGTGCCATTCCCCCCATCACCGTTTCATCTTCTGCTTGCTGACCTTGACGTGGCTTGAGAGCTCTCCTTGCTTCGGCTGTGCAGTCCAGAAGCCAGAACTTCCTCTAGGAAACTGATCAGTAGTTTGAGGTTAATTAAAGGGAAAAATAAAAGCATCTCAAAAAAAAAAATAGAATGTCTTTCTCTGGACATCTAACCAGAGGAAAAGATACCATGAATGGCAGGCAAGAGGAACTGGTGTGATATTTGGGTACAGAATGGAAGCATCCATTGAGCACTACAACATCCAGACTGCAAGGGCAGTCCTGTGCTCTGCCCGCGGCTTCATTTTGTTGTGTTTGTTTGTTTGTTTTTGTTTTGTTTTGAGATGGAGTTTCACTCTTGTTGCCCAGGCTGGAGTTCAATGGCGCACTCGAAGCTCTACAACCTCTGTCTCCCGGGTTCAAGCAATTCTCCTGCCTCAGCCTCCTGAGTAGCTGGGGTTACAGGCATGTGGCACCATGCTCAGCTAATTTTTATATTTTAGTAGAGACGGGATTTCTCCATGTTGGCCAGGCTGGTCTTGAACTCCCGACCTCAGGTGATCCACCCACCTCAGCCTCCCAAAGTGCTGGGATTGCAGGCGTGAACCACTGCGCCCGGCCCATTTTGGTTTTTTTTTAGAATTAAATTGTAAGACCTATTAAGACTGACATTTCAAGTTTGAAGTTTCTGTTTAGGAACCCAAAATTTTTAAGGGCAAGGCCACTATATTAACTCATGCCATGTGACACCAGCACCCGTTATCTACATTCTTGAAACTGTCTCAGAATTTGCATGTTGTCTCTAGTTTCTTCCTTATCCAATCTACTCTCCAGAGTGGTACCAGAGTTACTTTTCTAAAATACAGATGCTAGGCCAGGCAGGGTAGCTCAGGCCTGTGATCCTAGGACTTTAGAAGCCTGAGGTGGGTGGACTGCTGGAGCCCAGGAGGTCGAGACCAGCCTGGGCAACGCAGTGAGACCCTGTCTCTAAAAAAAATAAAAAAATAAAACTAAATACAGATTATATCCTGTTATATACTCTCCCCTCTTCTGTTTTAAAACCTTTCTTTTACTTATAGAAAATGTACAGTTCAAGGCCTTTCATAACACGGCCTAATAACAATGAATACCTACTGTTCTTTTCTGAGCACTGTTTAAAGCCATGTGTGTATGTATATATACATGCAGCTCGTCAAGCAGATGCTACTATTATCCTTATTTTAAAAAATGAAGAAACACGCCAGGCATGGTGGCTCACGCCTGTAAATCCCAGCACTTTGGGAGGCTGAAGCGGGGGGATCACTTGAGGTCAGGAGTTTGAGACCAGCCTGGCCAACACGGTGAAACACCATCTCTACTAAAAATACAAAAAAATTAGCTGGACCTGGTGGCACGCACCTGTAATCCCAGCTACTTGGGAGGCTGAGGCTGGAGAATCTCTTGAACCGAAAGGTGGAGGTTGCAGTGAGCCGAGATTGTGCCACTGCATGCCAGCCTAGGCAGCTGAGCAAGACTCTGTCTCAAAAACAAAACAACAAAACAAAAACCCCAAAACTTTTGAAGAAACAAAGCTATACAGGGAGGTTAAGTGACTTGCCAGGGTGACAACAGCTAGTCAGTGACTTAGCTGGGATTCACAGCCAGGCTCTTGATTCTGTGCCCTTCAGCGTCATGCAGTACTGCTTCCTACTTGTCTGTTCCATCTCAGAGTACAGCCTCTGTGTCATCTGTGCCCAACAACTCACTGTTCCTAAACGTGCTGTGAGCTTTTTTTTTTTTTTGAGATGGAGTCTTGCTCTGTTGCCCAGGCTGGAGTGCAATGGCACGATCTCGGCTCACTGCAACCTCCGCTTCCCAGGTTCAAGTGGTTCTCCTGCCTCAGCCTCCCGAGTAGCTGGGATTACAGGCGTGTGCCAACATGTCTGGCTAATTTTTTGTGTTTTTAGTAGAGATGGGGCTTCTCCATGTTGGTCAGGCTGGTCTCGAACTCCGGACCTCAGGTGATCTGCCCACCTCAGCCTCCCAATGTGCTGGGATTACAGGCATGAGCCACCGCACCTGGCCTGTCATGAGCTTTCACACCTCATGTAGCTATTCTTACTAAGTCCTGTGTTTGAAATGGAGGGCTACCCTTTCTCTGCTGAAATCTTTTTTTTTTTGAGACAGAGTCTCACTCTGTTCCTCAGGCTGGAGTGCAGTGGCTCAATCTCGGCTCACTGCAACCTTCACCTCCTGGGTTCAAGTGATTCTCCTGCCTCAGCCTCCCGAGTAGCTGGGACTACAGGCATGCACTACTATGATGGCTATTATGCTGGCTAATTTTTGTATTTTTCGTAGAGACAGGGTTTCACCATGTCAACCAGGCTAGTCTCGAACTCCTGGCCTCAAGTGATCTGCCTGCCTCGGCCTTCCAAAGTGCTGGGATTATAAACGTGAGCCACTGCGGCTGGCAGGAATCTTATTCTTTAAGACTAAGGATTAAAAGTCACTTTTTAGGCCAGATGTGGTCTCATTCGTATGTACATAAATACATAAATGTCACTTTTTCTGTAAAGCTCTTCCAGACCCCTCTATGCTGAACCAATTACTATTATTACTTTGTCCTCCTGCTATCTTAGCACTGTATAATTGTTACCAAGATAGACTGGGAGCTTCTTGGGAGGTAGGGGGAAGTCTTACTCACCTTTGATCTCCAGGGCTTAACACAGAGGTACCCAATAAAGTTACGCTGAGTAAATGAATAAAATAGCTACCCGTTGGCAAGAGAGCCTTCTTTATAATATAAGAGTTATTTGGATGGACGGGTGCAGCGGCTCATGCTGTAATCCCAGCACTTTGGGAGGCTGAGGTGGGTGGATCACTTGAGCCCAGGAGTTCAAAACCAGCCTGGGCAACACAATGAAACCCTGTCTCTACAAAAAATACAAAAATCAGACCAGCGACTGCAGTCCCAGCTACTTGGGAGGCTAAGGCAAGAGAAATGCTTGAGCCCGGGAAGCAGAAGTTACAGTGAGTCAAGATCATGCCATTTCACTCCAGCCTGGGCAACAGGAGTGAAACCCTGTCTCCAAAAAAAAAAAGTTATTTGGATGTTCAAGACTCTCTCTCAGACCAGACAGATCTTTAAAAGACAGAGGACTAGAGCAATGACCAACTATCTTATTACCATTGTTTTGCAGTTTTAGACCGAAAGATTCTGGGCTTGGATAATTTAAATTCCAAACTCCTTTGCAAAAGAAAAAATTGCAAAGCAGGGAGAAAGGAGCAGAAGCTAAGTTCATTGGTTCCTCTCCTGAAATACAGACATTTTTGGCCTGGCTTTTTGGCCAGTTGGACTGGAGACACTTGGAGGTCAGAAAACAAGTGTTAGGAAATGAGGTAGCACTGATTTTTTTTGAACAATAAAACAACAAGTCTTGGTGACTTCTAGAAAGAATGAAGTAAATGTGCCGGGAAGCTCTATAGGAATTTATCAGGGGATCTTTGGTTCATTTCCAACTCTATTACAAAGGGAAGAAATAAAGATCTTCCTCTGTATATCAACAAGACCACACATTCCTGACTATAATGAGAACACACTTACTATTTATATTTACCAAGCCTAATTTTGTTTCCTAGGGCCACTGTGACTTAAAAAAAATATATCTATTTGGGGATTTTGATGAGTCATTGCTCAGAATGCTTAAAAAATTATGGGCAATGAACATATTGGTAGCTATACCCCAAATTTAGACTATGTTTAAAAACAAAAGAATAATTTTTCTTTCTAAATTTGTTTTAAATCAATCTCACTTGAAAGCAAACTCAAAAATCCCCTTCTCCTGTGGTGCCATAGTTCAGTTCAGTTCAGTTCAGCTCAATCCAATTCAACAAATGTTTGATGATGATCCATCATGAACTAGGCATTGATGCAGGGTACAAATGAACGCTTTAGTTATGGTTCCTACCTTAAGGGGCTCGCAGAGACAGATACACAATCACAAACCAATACGAGACATAGTCTAAACACAGGCAGTGCCAGAAACTAACAGAATGGATTAATGCTATTGCTTTTTTTAGTTTGTGCTGTCATCAAGGGTGTCTTCCTGAGTCCATGGATAGAAGGAAGGTGGGTGGAAAAAAGCAGAACCCCAACCCTGATTTTAAAAAGTCAACCTTGAGAAGTGTTGAGTCACACACTGAAAAGCAAGTTTCTTCACTTATATCATTGGTAAGGGACTACAGACCAACATTTATAGGATTAAAAATATTAATTACTAATTCGGCTGAACAACTGTGTTCCTAAACAAAGCCACTGTAACAAAACTGTGTGCATGTGTACATAATTTAAAGATGTGTCTTCCTCCTTTTTCACTCTACTCCACAGGTAAAAGTTACACGTGAATTTCTTATACCAAAGACACCAGGGAGAATCTAGAACCTGAACAGTGGTACAATAAAAAAATAAACGGAACTTGTGGGGAGCAGAAAAATAGAAAAAAGACTTTCAGAAAAGTAATGAGAAAAACCCCAAGATATTTGCCTTAATGGAGTAATAAGCTCCTAATTACAGCCAAACACTTACCTGGAGATGTTAAGAGTATGGGAGTGGGTAAGGGAGAAGGATAAGATGAAATTTTTAATGGCTCAAAACACTGAAAACGCTCCTCACCTCTCCTTTCAATTTCCGCTGCTCGCAGTGTTCAGAGCCTCTGCTGTGTTTCATACTTCTTTGCTTTTGCACCCACCATTCCTCTACTGTGAAGGCTGTCCCTTCCCTCTCACCCTCTGTTTGGTGGAACTACGCATCTTTTAAAACCCAACTCTCACATTATGACTCCTCTAGGAAGCTTTCCTCAACTGCATTGCCTTCCCCTTAGAGTTACGTACTCATTCTTCCATGTCTTGTAATATACTGTGTTGTAATTTGTCTATATATAGTCTGTTTTCCATGTAAGCCTATGAGGCTTTTTGGGGCACAAGGATACATCAGTACATTCTCTTTGTAAAAGTTTTAAACAGTACACATAAGCCTCATCTTCCTTGACCCTTCTTCTCCTCATCACTCTTTCCAGAAATAAAATAATTTGATCAACAAATATTTACTGAGTGTCTACTATATGCTAGGCACCATTCTAGAAGCTGTGAATATAACAATAAAGAAAAAAAAAAACCCTCTGCTCTCATGGAATTTATATTCCAATGGGGGAAGAAAGAAAATAAAATTAATCAGTAGTTAATAATAATACAACAATAATAATGGTGAACATATATTCCTTACTATATGCAAAGTACTGTTCTAATGGACAGAAACCGTTCTACTTTGAAGACAAAACAAAAATGGAAGCACAAAGAAGTCAAGATCTTACATCTTAGAAGTGATGGAGTTGGGGTATAATCCCGCAATCTGGCTTCAGTTTATTTTCTTAACTATGAGGCTATACGGCCTCTTTTTAATATGTTAGATGAAGAAATACCATGGAAAAAGATAAAGCAGCTTTAAAAAAGGAGAACTGGAGATGCTGGTGAGGTGTGAGATTTTTAAACCAGTGACTGGGCGGGGCGAAGTGGCTCACACCTGTAATCCCAGCACTTTGGGAGGCTGAGGCGGGAGGATCACTTGAGGTCACAAGTTCAAGACCAGCTTGACCAACATGGTGAAACCCTGTCCCTATTAAAAATGCAAAAATTAGCCAGGCGTGGTGGTGCATGCCTGTAATCTCAGCTATTTGGGAGGCTGGGGCATGAGAACTACTTGAACCTGGGAGACAGAGATTGCAGTGAGCTGAGATCGCACCATTGCACTTCAGCCTGGGCAACAAAGCAAGACTCCATCTCAAAACAACAACAATAATAACAAAAATAAAATAAAACTAGGGACCAGCTGCCTATGGTGGCTCATACCTATAATCCCAGAACTTTGGTAGGCTGAAACAGAAGGTTATTTTTTAATCCTATTGCTTGAGTCCAGGAGTTCAAGACCAGCCTGGGCAACCTAGCAAGACCCTCTACAAAAATTTTTTAAAAATTAGCCGAGCATGGTGATGTACACCTGTAGTCCTAGCTCCTCAGGAAGCTGAGGTGGAAGGATCGCTTGAACTTGAGCCCAGGATTTAGAGATGGCAGTGAGCTATGATCATGCCATTGCACCCCAGCCTGGGTGACAGAGTGAGACTCTGTCTCAAATTAAAAAAAAAAAAGAGTTCATGAAAGTTAGGTAATAGCTTTCCTTGAAGGGGAATAAAATGCTACCATAAAAAAATCCCCCCCAAGACAAAAATAAAAACTAGTACTCAAGGAAGGCCTCCCTGAGAAACTGCCATTTAGGTCAAGACTGAATGAGGCAGCAGAGTGCGTGTGTGGGGAAGAGCAAGTGCAAAAGGTCCAGGCCCTGTATGTTTAAGGAACAGAAGGACGGTCAGTGCGGCTGCAGGAAGGGGACAAGGTGTTGGATGGTACGCGGTGAGACTGCAGAGGTAAGGAAGGGTAGGGAGGGCGGTAAGGAGGCCACGCAAGGCCTGGCATGTCATTGTGAGAATTTCGGTTTTTACTTTGGGTAAGATGAAAGACATCTGGAGGGTTCTGCAAAAAGATGTGGCATGCCCTGAATGACACATTTTCACAAGATCGCTCTAGTACTATATTGAGAAGGGGCTACTGTGGGACAAGGATAAAGCAGCTGCAGTAATCCCAGTGGGAAGTGACGGCAGCATGGACCAGGGCAGTAGCGGTGAAAGGGCGTTAGATTCTGGGTGTGTTCTGAAGGGAAGGCTCACAGGATTTACTGCTAAGTCAGGATGCAGGTGTGAGAGAAAGAGGAGATTCAAGAAAATGGTAAGTTTTTTTTGCCTAAGCAACTAAAGGAATGGCTGTGCCACTGAGGTGGGAAGTTGGAGGGGGATCATATCGAGGGAGAAAGATCAGAAGTTTGGTTTTGATCATATTAAGTATGGATATTTATTAGACATTCAAGTAGAGATGTCAAAAAGACAGTGGACACACAAGTCCAGAGTTGGGGGGGAAGTTCAGACAAGAAACAGTGGTTCTCAGTGGGGCGAGGAGTGTGACTTTATCTCAGGGGACACTTGGCAGAGTCTGGAGATGTTTCTCCTTGTCATAACTGGTGGAGTGTTGGTGGCACCTCATGGGACGTTGCTGAACATCTACAACGCAAAGGACAGTCCTCTACAACAAAGATCGTCTGCCTCCTAATACCAACGGTGAGACTCTGGGCTAGACACACAAACCTGGGAGTGAGCAGTAGAGGCATAGAACTTAAAGCCACGAGGCTGAATGAGATGGCCGAGGGAGTTGGTGACCCAGTCCCAGGGATTCCAAAAATAGAAGCAGCAGCAAATGAAAGAGAAGGAATGGTCAGTGGGGTAGGAGGAGCAAGACAGTGTAGTTACGGAAGCTAAGCGGTCACAGTGACCAGCCTGGGCACACAGCTACACCTCATCTCTCTTCAGAAGAAAAAGGGCAGGAGCTGTGTCAGGTGCTGCTGGCAGGTCAGGCAAAATGAGGCTGAAAGCTGACTCTGTGTTTAGCTATGTGGAGGTCCCTAGAGACCAGAACAAAAGCGATTTTGGAGTGATGAGAGTGAAGGCCTGAATGCAGTAGTTTAGGAGAATATGTGAGGGCAGGAATTAAGAGACAGTGAGTATAAACAACTCTTCAAGAATTTTCCTATGAAAGAGAACAGAGAAATGAGATGGAGCCTAGAAAGAGTAAGGGGGTTGAGAGGGCTTTTAAAGATGAGGAACGTAGGATATTTCAAACTGTTGTTTTTCGTGCGGGTGCGGAGGTGGACACAGAGTCTTGCTCTTCTGCCCAGGCTGGAGTGCAGTGGCGCGACCTTGGCCCACTACAACCTCCACCTCCTGGGTGTAAGGCCGGTTGCCTTGCTGGGAGCTCGGACGCACCCCTCCGGCTCCTTTTTCCCTTTCACAAACCCCGTACAAGCTCAGACATGCTCGGGCATGTTCCCCTCTCCCTTGCTCGCACAGCCTGGTCTTCTCTTAAAGAGCCCAGTATGCAAACAAGGTGCTGCAACCATAGCTTCTTAATAACCAATAGCAGCTAAGTCCTAACAACCAATAGCAGCTAAGCCTTAACAACCAATAGCAGCCGAGTCTTAACAACCAATAGCAGTCGAGCTTTAATGACCAATAGCAGGCAAGTAATTCCAACCAACAACAAGCCAAGTCCTAGGTCAAGGCTTGTAACTTACCCAATAGCAGTCTTGCTCTCCCTCAACCAATCCAGCTGTTTCACTCCCTATAAAAACCCCCGGTCTAAAAATAGACTTTCTAAAAATAGCCCAAGTCACTCCCTATAAAACCCCCTGTCTGAGAGAAGTCAGTGCGACTTCTCCGGTCCGTCCTATCTGGACCGCAGAACCTCACCCGGGAGCCTGAATAAATTCCCTTGCATTGGATTATCTTGGTGCTGGCCTCAGTTTCTTCGTTTTATCCTCGGAAACAGAACTCACACTGGGTTCAAGCAATTCTCCTGCCTCAGCCTCCCGAGTAGCTGGGACTACAGTGTACACCGCCACACCTGGCTAATTTTTTGTATTTTAGTAGAGACCGGGTTTCAACGTGTTGCCCAGGGTGGTCTCAAACTTCTGAGCTCAGGCAATCACCCGCCTCAGCCTTCCAAAGTGCTAGGATTACACGCATGGGCTACGGCACCTGGCATAGCAGAGTATTTCTATGCTTCTATGAATGCCCCTTTAGGAAAGAAAGAGGAGCAAGTCTGGAGTGATACCCCCGTGTAGGTGAGGCGGATGGGCTCTGGTGCACAAGCGGAAGAGCTAGCCCCAGTGAGGGGCGTTCATCCCATGACAGGACAGAAGGCAGCGGGTTTCCTCTCCTCTAATTGTCTTCTAATGGTTTGTCTTACTAGTTAGTGCAGCTTGAGGATTACCTCCTTCATCCTTAGTATAAAGCAGGTGTTGAATTGTTTGCTGAAGGAACATGATTCAGATACATATTTTTAAAAGAAGTTAAGACCCCAGCTTAAATGTCACCTAGTATGCTAAACTTTTTCTAAATATCCAACATTAATTTTATCAGGAGCAAGGGAATAGGCTGGCATTCAACCTCTATGTCTGAGGCTGGGTGTGGTAGCTCACGCCTGTAATCCCAGCAGATGGGCAGATCACTGTGAGCTCAGAAGCTCGAGATCAGCCTGGGAAACATGGCGAATCCCCATCTCTACAAAAGAAATACAAAAATGAGCTGGGCATGGTGGTGCGCACCTGTGGTCCCACCTATTTGGGAGGCTAAGGCTAGAGAACTGCTTGAACCTGGGAGGGGGAGGCTGCAGTGAGCCGAGATCGCACGACTGCACTCCAGCCTGAGGGACAGAGCAAGACTCTGCCTCGAAAAAACAATAAAATAAAATGATAAATAAAAACACATAACTGTATATTACCTTTAAAATTTTAAAGCACCTTTAATTTTGACATAAACATATTTTAAGGTACTTATCAGTTAAATTATTTAATTCTACCCCTACACACCCCTCAGATTATAAGAAACTGGGTACTTCAAAAGATTGCCATGTTTATTTTGTGCCGTTAGTCTTTGGGACTAATCATATCCTAATATGAAACATACAGAACTTGACTCCTCCACTGGACCGTAAGATCCCTGAAGATAGGAACATTTTATTTATATTTGCATTTTAGTTCCTACCTTGCATAGTAACTTGCATAAAGCAGTCACTCAATAAATATACTTCTTCTTGCTTCCAAAGAATATAACCATAATATTCTGTCAAAATTCTTAGCTTACATTTTCACAGAGGAGCAATAGTAATAATAAAAAAAAAAACAAAAAACCTCATGTCTATGAACAAGTGAATGGAAAAGTAAACTGGTATGTCCACATGATGGAATGTTACACAGCACTGAAAAATGACTGAGGTTACATGCAACAATATATATGAATCTTAGAAGCAATGTTTAATGAAAAAAGTATGATACCATTTTTATAAAGCTCAAAAATGAGCAAAACTAAACAATGTGTTATTCAGAAATACGTAGATAAGTGCTAAAAACACAACCTTCTTCCACCAAAGCAAGGGAATTAAATACAAAATCTAGGGTAGCACTTACCTGTAGTAGAGAGATAAGGGATATAATTGGAGAGGAACACATGGATACATCTATGTTACTGGCAATTTTCTAGTCCTTGGGCTAGGTGAAAGGCTCAAGCATATTTATTATATTATTATGCTTTCTAACTTACATGCTACATATGTTTTTTATCAAATATTATATTAAGATACAATGAAAAACACAAAAGTGGAGTGGGTTTCTTTACCCTAGATTATCTCAGAACCTTTAATACGCTAATTTGAGTTTTGACTTTTCAATAGAAGGATAGTGTCTTCCAAACTTAGTTGGCTATAGAGCCCTTTTAAAAATGGGATATCTATCAATATCTCCTCAAATAAATTTTCTATAAAACAAGCCTTGGAATACATTCAATTAAAGTATAAGATATTTCCTTGATTCTAACCAATTCCACTGGGGTTACTTTACCCTATGACACGTTCTTACAAATGATTTAATTGCCTATTAAAACATGTAGCTATTCCTTCCCAATTCCCACCTTAGTACCGGACACCTGATTTACGAAGCAAAACAAAACAAAGAAACAAACAGGAGCCTTGGCACTATTTCCTCTCTAATTGAGAAGATACAGCAAAAAAGCAAACAATGAGTTTCTGCATGGATCTAGCATGGTTTGTGTCATTCACTGGAATATCATGCGAAGAGAAAGGAAAAAATTAGCCTCATAGTCCACAGGGTAAAAAAGGGACTCCTCAAGGACAGAACTCAGAGCTCTGAAAGGTGGTCATCATCTGAGAACACAGGGCTCTGAAAGGCGGTCACCGTCTGAGAACTCAAGAACTCTGAAAGGCGGTCACTGTCTGAGAACACAGGGCTCTGAAAGGCGGTCACCGTCTGAGAACTCAGGGCTCTGAAAGGCAGTCACCGTCTGAGAACTCAGAGCTCTGAAAGGCGGTCACCGTCTGAGAACTCAGAGCTCTGAAAGGCGGTCACCGTCTGAGAATAAAAAGCGCTATAGATGTGTGGAAACATTCAAGCCCACATCAATTTGTCAGAGCAACCACAACTACAGGGGCAGAATGGTGAACACTATTAAAAAATGCAAGAAACAGGCTGGGTGTGGTGGCTCATGCCTGTAATCCCAGCACTTTGGGAGGCAGAGGCGAGCGGATCACAAGGTTGGGAGTTTGAGACCTGTCTGGCCAACATACTGAAACCCCACCTGAGCTAAAAATACAAAAAATTAGCTGGGTGTGGTGATGTGCACCTGTAGTCCCAGCTACTTGGGAAGCTGAGGCAGGAGAATTGCGCAAACTCAGGAGGCGGAGGTTGCAGTGAGCCGAGATTGCACCATTGTACTCCAGCCCAGGGGACAGTTTGAGACTGTCTCAAAAAAAAAAAAAAAAAGCAAGAAATGAAGCCCCATATAACCCAGCTGTAGCAACCATGAATGCTGAACACTCTTTGCCAGTCTTTTTTTTTTTTGGAGATGGAGTCTTGCTTTGTCACCCAGGCTGGAGTGCAGTGGCACAATCTTGGCTCACTGCAAACTCTACCTCCCGGGTTCAAGCGATTCTCCTGCCTAAGCCTCCTGAATAGCTGGGATTCCAGGCGCCCACCACCATGCCTGGCTAATTTTTGTATTTTTTTTTGGTAGAGATGGGGTTTCACCATGTTGGCTAGGCTGGTCTCGAACTCCTGACCTCAGGTGATCCAGTCACCTTGGCCTCCCAAAGTGCTGGGATTACAGGTGTGAGCCACTGCACCTGGCCTGCAAGTCTTTTAATTACAGAGGTACTGACTCTGGGGGGCCTCAAAGGAATAATTTTAAGTGAATACAAATGAAAATGGAAATACTAAAATTTTTTCTTCTCACAGACCGCAAAGTCATCTGACATCTGGACTATCTTCATAGCACATTTTATCACTGTCTCAGTATATTCCTACTTGGGATAATAATATACATAATTCTGCCCTTGAATTACGGTAAAGTAAAGATTCTAAAGACAACTTCTTTGGAAGTAATGGTGATGACAGAGGTGATGATGTGAATACCCAAAGTCTGTTTTACTTTATCTCCCCAAAATGTATCAGTAGTAACAGCAGCAACAGGTAGCATCCATTGAGTACTCACCCTCTGCCAGATCACCTCTAAGCATTTTACAAATATTAATCATCTAATCACCACAACGACGGTAGGAAGGAGCTATTAGTCCCTCCATTTTACAGTTGAAAAAGCTGAGGCAGAAAGAGGGTAAATGATTGGCCGCAGATCATACAGGTGAATATGTGGCAAAACTGGAACTTCAACAAGGTAGGCCGGCACTGAAGCCCATACTCTTAATTGCTATGTTACACTGCTTCTTACAAGACCGAAGGGTAGAAAAAGGTGATTTATAAGTAACAGGTTCCACTTAGACTCAGAAGCTCTAATGATAATCCTACTGAAAGAACCTATGTCCTAAAGGATGCATCATTCATTTGGGGAAGGTAATACTATACAGTTTTGGCAGAGGAATGCAACTCAGGGCTGTGTTGAATATAATCAACTAGACACTTTATTACTTAATTCCAGTGGCATAAAATTGATGACACTTTAAAATTAGTAGAACATTTTAATATTTTTTATCATAGAAACAGAAATAGAAATAATACTGGAAATAATGAGGTAAATGGGTCACTTTTGTCTCACTACACAGAGTTAGGCATGTTTGAGCTTTTCCTTACATTTTTAACTTTCTATTGTTTTACACAAGTCCTGAAACAAATATGCAAATCTGTATTGGATCTTCCACATGACACAAAAAGGCATATCTTACAAACTTTTTGAACATTTTTCCATAACTCAACATTCTGGCTGCAAGAAACAGAAACCCATTCAAAGTAACCTAAGCAAAAGAAATATGATTATATGGCATGGAGGGGCAGGGGTATCTGTCATTGAATCAATGTTAGAAGATCATTACTTCATAAAACCCTGGAATCTGGAGCCAGAAGGCTGCTTTGAAACTAGCTGACTCTTGCCTCCATTTCTTTCTCATTTATTTATTGGTCTCTTCTTTAAGCTTCACACTGTTAATCTGTTTTTTCCTTCGTTTGCTGCATCTGGGTTGAAGTAAACTGCTTTTTAACCAACCTTCTCCATACACATTGATAATTTTTATTTTTATTTATTTACTTATTGAGACAAAGTCTTGCTCTGTTACACAGGCTAGAGTGCAGTGGTGTGATCACAGCTCACTGTAACTTTTAACTCCTGGGCTCAAGTGATCTTTCTACCTCAGCCTCCCAAGTAGCTGATGCATGCCACCAGGTATGGCTAAAAAAACAAAATTTTTTTTTTGTAGAGACGGGGTCTCGCTTTGTTGCCCAGACTAGTCTCAGACTGCTGGCCTCAACAATTCTCCTGCCTCGGCCTCTCAAAACATCAGGATTATAGACATGTGCCACTGTGCCTAGCTGACAATTTTTTTTTTTTTTTTAAAGAATGAAAGAGAGAAAGAGGAAGAGATTTTAGAAAAAGAGAGAAAAGGAGAAAGAAAGAAACAGCAAAAGAAAGAAAAAAAAGAAAGAGAGAAAGAAAGAGGAAGAGATTTTAGAAAAAGAAAAGGAGGAAGAAAGAAACAGCAAAAGGAAAATAAGAATGGAAGAGAGAATGAAAGAGGAAGAGAAAGAGGGAGAGAGAATGATATTCTTGTTTTATTGCTCAGGCTAGAATACAGTATAAAAATGGGTATTAAAACCTCTTTTATGCCAATAATTGTGTTTGACAATGGAGACAGGAAGGAATAGGGGATGAAGATAACAAATAAGCAGCCAGCCAATATTTTATTTAAACCTGTGAAATGCTATGCAATTGCTGGGGAGTGATTTACTTCCAGTTATGTGGTCACTTTTAAGATAGGTATAATGTGATACTGAGAAACATGTATGTTTTGTGGATTTGTGGGAGGAGAGTTCTGTAAATATTTGTTAAGTCTAGTTGTTTCAGGTCTGAGTTCAAGTCCTGGATATCCTTGTTAATTTTCTATCTCGTTGATCTCTGTAATATTGACAGTGTAGTGTTAAAGTCTCCCACTATTATTGTGTGGGAGTCTAAGTCTCTTTGTAAGTCATTAAGAACTTGCCCTATGTAGCTGGGTGCTCCTGTAATGGGTGCGTATATATTTAGGATCCTTAGCTCTTCTTGTTGCATTGATCCTTTCACCACCATGTAATGTCCCTCTTTGTTTCTTGTGTTCTTTGTTGTTTTAAAGTCTGTTTTATCAGAGACGAAAATCACAGCTTCTGGTAATGCTAGCTGGCTGTTTTGCCCATTAGTTGATGTAGATTCTT
>PVKP010039618.1:0-20027 GCA_004027715.1 Plecturocebus donacophilus
GTCCCTCCCCTATTTTCCCCCAACATACCCCAGCGTATAGTGCTCCCCTCCCTGTGTCCATGTGTTCTCATTGTTCAACACCCGCCTATGAGTGAGAACATGCGGTGTTTGATTTTGTGTTCTTGTGTCAGTTTGCTGAGAATGATGGTTTCCCTTTTATTTTTAAAGAGCTAGGTTTTTGTTGCTGTTGTTAGGTAGAAGAGCTTTACAACTCTGTGATCTTAATAGAGTAATGTTCTTAGAAAGAAAAGTCATGATCAAGATATTTAGCTTCTTCACTTTATAATTCAAAATTCACTCCATCATTTATTCACTCATATAATCAACTGGAGGGGCAGCAAAATTACACTTCCATACTCTTAGGGTGGGCTGGAGAATTTAACTGACACAAGACAGATGAACAGGAGGAAAGCATGCACATTTTTAAATACAAGTTTGACGTAGCACAGGCACCCTCATAAGGAAATAAAGACCCCAAGAAGTAGTCGGTTACTGACATGCTGAACTGGACAAATAATAGTAAGTTGTGAAGAAGCAACTAAATGATGTGTGGAGGCTTAAAGGGCAAGAGTGATTTTCACAAGGTTGCTGCAGAATTCTTTCCTTCCTGACTTGAGAGTAAGGATGTTGCATCTTTCACGTAGGGATCTTATCTTTTGCTTTTAAGAGACGGCATCAAGGTCAGAGTGATCTTGCACCGGCTGTTTTTTAAGTGGCTTTAACTTGAAGAAACAATGTGCCCGAGTGGCATAATTTAACTTTATCACAGCCACTGTTCAATGGTCATTTACTAGGTACCAGACACCTCACCTGGCATTGAGGACACATGCAGCTTTGAGAATAAAACAGACGTATGTTGTCTTGTGTCACTGCATTTAATTTATTTTATTGATTTTTTTAAAAACAGGGTCTCACTCTATCACCCAGGCTGGAGTGCAGTGGTGCCATCATAGCTCACTGCAGCCTCGAGCTCCTGGGCTCAAGTGATCCTTCCACATCGGTCTCCCAAAGTCCTGGGACTACAGGCATAAGCCACCACACCTGGACATTTCACTGCACTCATAGAACAGTGAGGAAGAGGTTAAACAAGGGATTCCAGGAGAGTAGTGTTGGTAAAGAATGCTCAGATAGCTGTGGGAGCCCGATGAACAGGAGGCCCAGCCTGGGATGGGTGGGAATGATCAACCCACCTTTCTGGTTTCAATGAGGTCCTGATGTACAGAGCCTGGCATACTGCCACATCCTTGAGTGCCCATTTCCTATTCTTCCTTCCAGCCTTGATGCAGAAGCCCTTCTCTCACCTCTGGAGGCCTGCATTGTCTCTGGTTTCTGAGGTCCCTGCTTGCAGTGCTCAGCTTGAAACAGCAGAGAGCAGCTTCAGAGCATGGCTGGGCAGAGGCTGAGTCAGCCTGCAGGATAACTGGCTCCAGCAGAGGCACTAAGGAAGCCTAGTGTGGGCCAACAGACCAGGCAGGCCCTCCTTCCAAGCCTCAGCCAACAGGAACCGCTGTTTCCTGGCTTTCAGCCCTGCAAGAAACTGCCTGGGTCTGTTTGGAAACATCTAGAGTTGGCTGGAAGGGACAGTTTCCCCATAACTGGCACTGGTTGTCAAGCCTGCTGGGCCCAGCAGGAGGAATGCCATCTCTTTTATCTCACCTTCTTTGTTAAGAGGATGGGCTGGCAGGGAACCGCTTTGCAATTATCTTGTTGAAGATGAGCAGGGGAGATAGTTGCTCCCTGCAGGGATAACCCAGGTCCCCAAGCCATCTCCTTTTACCGGCAAATAAACGAGCATTATTCTAGCCTACGGCCAGGATGGGAGGAGGCTTGGTTGACTGGACACAGTGGCCTGGTGCCTCACTCTCCCTATCAAATCCTATCAAAGCTTCTCTGTTCTCAGCTTCTTTCTCTTGGGCAAAGAGGTAAATTGCAATAATTTGTTCCAAAGGGGTGCTAATGGATGGCATTCAGTTGATTTCTCATTCTCCCCTCTTCCCCAAATCACCTAGCTGGTGTCTCCGTGTAAGCAAGCTTTTCTCTACTTGAATGGAGGTCTAAAGGAAATACATTTGCCCGTATAATGGGGCTTTTATCAAAGTAGCATTTCTCACAGTGTGGTCCAAGACCACCCATATCTGTAACTACTTATAAAAATGTGAATTTCCTTCAGCTCATCTACATTGCCACCAATGACAGGATTTTGTTCTTTTTTATGGCCACATTTGTATTCCATGGTGTATGTATATTTTCTTTAGCGTTCATCTGTTGATGGACACAGGCTGACTCCATATCTTGGCCATGGTGAATAGGGCTGCAGTGCACATGGGAGTGCAGACGTCTCTTCGAAAAACTGCTTTCCTTGCCTGTCCCTTGGATGTCTACCCATTAGCGGGATTACTGGATCATATGGTAAGTGAAATAAGCCAGGCACAGAAAGGTGATTACCACATGTTCTCACTCTTATGTGGAAGCTTTCTCACTCATTTGTGAGCCTATAAAAGGAGGGAATAGAACTGTGGCTGCTAGAAGCTGGGAAGGATAATAGGAGAGGAGGCTAGGGAAAAGTGGGTTAATTGATACAAAATGACAGCTACATGGGAAGAAAAAGTTATAGCATTCGATGGCCCTGTAGTTAATAATTTGTTTTCAATAATGGTTTCAAATATAAAAGAGAATTTTGAATGCTCCCAGCATAAAGAAATAATAAATATTTGAAGTCATGAATATGCTAATTACCCTGATTTGAACATTACACATTTGTTTACATGTATCAAAATATAATATGTGCCCCATAAATATGTACGATTTTGTGTCAATTAGAAATAATGTTCACCTTTTAAAATATGGATTTCTACTGTTTGGCAGTGTCTACTAGAATTGGACATACGCCTATCCTGCACCGATCAATTCCACGGCTAAGTATATACAGGAGAACGGCGCATTGATGCCCAGCAAAAGATACGGTTAGGAACATTTGAGCAGCACTGTTCAAGAGCCCCAAACTGGAATCAACCTAGACGTCCATCAACAGGAGAACGGAAGGGTGAGCAGACTGTGGTTTATCCTTACTGGGCAATAAAAGTATAGAAACTACAGACACAACACAATTCATCTCATACACATGACATTGAGCAGGAGAATCTGGACCTAAGAGTACCCACTGTGCGATTCCATTTATAGTAAGCTCAAGAACAGGCTCAACTAATCTGCAGTCCCAGAAGTTAGAATAATGTTACCTGGAGTGGAGCTGGGAGTTACTGACTGGGAAGAGGCATCAAGGGAATTTTGGATTATTGGAAATCGTCAATATCTTGGTCTAAATGGTGGCTACACAGGTACGTGCATATGTGAAAATGCACTGAGTTCTATGCTTATGATCTATAAACTTTACTATCTGTAACACACACACACACACACACACACACACATACACACACACACACACTTCCTAGCCTTATTCCAGACCTACCAAACCCAAATCTCTCAGTGAATACGCATTTTGCATCCCGGATGGTGGCAATGTACATTGACTACTGGTGTTGCAGGTGGTGTGATTGTGAGGGGATGCTTTTGTCAGCCCCCAAATCACACCAAACCCCATTTTCCATCTGGGGTGGAACATCACAAGATTTTCATACGTCGGTCCCTCGGGGAATAAGATTGGTGTGAGATTTCCCACCTGTTAAGATTATGGACTAGGACCCTGTGAACAAGATTGTCACAGTTCCTACCAAGATAGAAGCCACACTGTTATGGAAATACCATTAGCCAACCCTTTCACTTCCTTTAAATTGAAAATTAAAAGCAATTATTTCTATCTGTCAAACTTTTTGTGGACAAATATGTATTTTAAATTTATAGTCAGTCTATATGTTATGTTTGAATCTGTCCCTTTCTCTCTGTGTGTTACATCATCCCATGTTCAGTATTATTAACAAGAGAAGGCAGGAGACGCTCATCAGGTGTCTGGACTATGCAAGACTACTTTATTTAGTCATCTCATTGGATCCTTAAAACAAACCTGTGAGCAAAATAATAGGCTCACAGGTTTAAGCAACTACCACAAAGGTACACAGCAAATAGGTGCATCTTGGGGATTTGACCCTGATCTAACACCACAAAAAAATGCTCTGGGGTAAGAGCCTACTACAGGATTCCAATTTTATCTTTGTTTTAACTTATGGCCATGAGTTACCTTTGTCATTAAAAACTATGAATAAACCTCATCTTAAAATATCTGCATCTTACCCAACAAGTAAACCATTCTTTAATTGTTCCCCTAATTTCGACATTATCTCCATGTTTGCCAATCAAATGTCTTGATAAATGTATTTTAACATAAACTTTGTATGTAGGATTAATACATTAGGAGAGATTATTACAAATGGAATAACTAGGATGAGGACTATACACATTTGAAAGAGAGGAATAATTTTACCAAACAGCTCTCCAAAAATACTCTATTAATTTGTGTTCCTTTCAATGGTGAGTGAAAGCCTGTCTCATTCCACCCCCGTCAACTTAAGGCATCATAACTTGAAACAAACTTTGCTAGTATGGCACTGCAATTCAACTTGCATGGGTGAGTTTGATCATTTTTAATGTATTATTATTTGTCTATGTTTTTCCTTACATAAATGTCTTAGACTTTGAAGTGTGAACTCTTCATATATATATTCAGGAGCTGGTACTATTTTATATTTGTCATAAATATGCCTCATGGATTAAATTTTGTTTTCTAATAATGTTTAAGTTGCTGAATGGTAAAATGACTTCAATCTTTGTGTAGTTAAATCTATCAGTAAATTTCTTCATGATTTTTTATTTCTTTTAAACTTAGAAATCTTAGAAAGTTGATTACAAAGTCAGAAAAATATTCACGTATATTTTCTTTTGTGTTGTGATTTTACTTTCTACATATCCATCAATCAACCACAAAGGTGGAAGTATGTGGATGTGTGACACTGTGTGTGTGTCTGTGTGTGTGTGTGTGTGTGTGTGTGTGTGTGTGTATGCAGCCATAAGCACACTGTGAGCTGAAGATTCAACTCGATATTTTTAACTTGGTACTTTATTGAAAAGTCCAATGTAACTCATGTTACAATCTTATGTAACATAACACATAATCACATATGTGGAACACATACATGCCCTCACCTTTTCCATACCCTGTATGACTAGAAGCAGGTCACATGGTCTGCCCACACTCACAGGCAGGAGCTCCCAGAGCACAAGAGTTTCAGATCCCAGGGGCTCTGTGTTCATTTACATGTGTTTATTTATTTGTTAAATTATACATATACATTTGATAGGTATTTCTAAACCTATGATAGGTTTTATAATTTAAATATTTTAAAACTGTGAAACAATTATTTTAACTGATTAATTTAGATCTGAGTGCACCCACATACATCCAAGCAAAAAGGATCTCACTGCCATCCATGGCTGAGTCTGCAATAAAATCTAAAATTGACTCAGGTGCCCAGGATGACTGACTAATCACTTCTGAGATATTGGCAGTTTCCATTAGTAATATGGAAAGAAGCTCAGAAGGCATGCTCTATATTGTACTTAGAAATATTTAAATTGTTTAGAAATTACTCCAATGCCCAATTTTGATTTGGAAAAAAAGAGGAATTCTTTTAATCTACAAGCAGTTTGGAAAGAATTTTAAAAATAATATTTATGATGTACACAGACCATATCTCCAAAGGTTGAATCTTCTTTGACCCCTTAATAAAGTTTAGTTATTTTATTCATTCATGGACTACACCTTTCATGCTAAATTTTTTCTATATTTTATTTTTGTTCCATTGTGAATGGGTTCTTTATTTTTAGATTTCCATGGACTGGTGCTATTAACCAGGAACATGACTGAGTTTGGATATGCACCAAGTCTCCTGGCACCGTGCTAAACTAACCATTAATTTTCCAAGAATTTTGACTTTTTTTTTTTTTTTTTTTAGATTTCTACATATACAATGGTGACATTTGGAAACTACACCAGTTCTTATTTCCTCTATTTCAGTGGCCATAACCTTGATTGACGTCTCAGGGATGCAAGTTCCATAAAAAGCTTTAGCTGTCAGAGTCATACATCTCAGACTGTCAGCATCTACAGCAGGCAAGTCAGTTAACCACTGTGTGCCTCAGTTTCCTCATTTAGAAACTGGAGCCATCATGGAATCTTCCTTGAAGGGTTATTGTGAGAATTAAATAAGACAATACCTGCTTTAGCACAGTGTCCAACTCAAAGCTCAATACGTTTATTGATAAAGCATCATCATTGTTATAGTTTAATAGGAACAAAAATAACAATGAAAGGGAGGAGACTCACAAGTCGTTAACACTGTGCTGGGTGGCAGGAGCAGGCAACAGGGAACAATGACACCTACCGGGCCTCCTTCCTCCCAGGGACAGAGCGGGTGCATTCTGGGCAGCATTTGATTTATCAAGAGCTCCAGGGAGGTGAAATGGCAGTCCCAGCACCCTATTACTAACTTGAAGAGAAGTGAGACTCAAATCCAGCCCACATCCCTGCAAAGCCTGTGCTCACCTCTCCAAGTCACCACCTGGAAGGAGGATTTCCTCGGCTCAGAGGTTCTCAACCCCGGCTGCACATAGGAACGTTGCAGACTCTCTAACAATCTCTATCGATGCCTGACCCTACCTCAGACCAAATGACTTTGATGCTCTGAGGGTAGCTTGACCTCAGTGTCTTTTCACAGCTCTCCATGTGGTTGTCACTACCAGGGTTGTGACAACTGGAGACCACAAGTGGCCTCAATCCAGCATCTATAATGCTGACATTTCAGGCAGTAACCATGGAAACCTGGTCCAAATTCTAGATGAACTCACATACACCTCTCTCGTCAATAAATGAATTCATCTGTTGCTGCCTATGATGGTTATTTTGAATGTATCAACTTGGCTGGGCCACAGTGTTCAGATATGTGGTCAAATGTTATTCTGGATGTTTCTGTGAAGGTGTTTCTTAGAATGAAACTTACATTTAAATCCATGGATTTTGAATAAAGCAGATTGCCCTCCATAATATGAGTGGGCCTCATCCAATCAGTTGAAGGCCTTACTAGAACAAAGACTGACCTTACCCTAAGCAAGAAAGAATTCGACCAGCAGATAACTTTTGAATTTGCGCTACACGTTTTCCCTGGAACTCCAGCCTGTCTTACAGATTTCAGATTTACCACGCTTCCACAATCATTTTGGAAATGATTTTCCAAGTGATTTTCCAGCACAAATTTTTCTTTTTTGAGACAGAGTCTCACTTCTGTTACCCAGGCTGGAGTGCAGTGGTGCAATCATGGCTAACTGCAGCCTCCACTTCCTGGGCTCAGGTGGGAACTACAGCCTTTGCAGCAGCTGGGACTACAGGTGCACTCCATCATGCCTGGCTAATTTTTTTTGTATTTTTTGTAGAGATGGGTTCTCACTATGTTGCCCAGGCTGGTCTAGAACTTCTGTGCTCAAGTGACCTCCCTCCTCGGCCTCTCAAAGTGCTGGGATTATAGGTATGTGCTGCTGCACCTGGCCATGTATGTCAATTTTTAAAAATAAATCTCTCTCTCTGAACACATGTACACACACACACACACACACACACACACACACACACACACACACACCCTGCTGGTTCCATTTCTCTGGAAAACCCTGATGAAACACTGCCATGATAAAACCTGGCCTCTTACTCAGCATAGTCATAAACAAAGCATCCCACTTGTATTAGTCTGTTTTTGCACTGCTGATAAAGACATACCCAAGACTGGGAAGAAAAGAAGTTTAATTGGACTTGCAGTTCCACATGGCTAGGGAGGCCTCACAATCATGGTGGAAGGCAAAAAGCACTTCTTATATGGCAGTGGCAAGAGAAAATGAGGAAGAATCAGAAACAGAAACCCCTGATAAACCCATCAGATCTTGTGAGCCTTATTAACTATCACTAGAGTGGCACAGGAAAGGCTGGCCTCCATGATTCAATTACATCCCTCTTGGTCCCTCCTATAACATGTGGGAATTCTTGGAGACACAATTCAAGTTGAGATTTGGGGAGGGACACGACCAAACCATATCACTACTTGTGCTTCTTTTAAAAACGCTGAGTAGACAATGAGTGTCACAGAAGCACTGGATTTTCAACCTTGCTAGGGGCAATGCAGACCACCTTGTCTAATTAAAATGGAACTGTAGTTAGAAATAACCCTGGGGTCATTATGCACCCCAGGGGACATTTGGCAATGTCTGGAGACATTTTTGGTTGTCACAACTGAATGGAGGTGCTGCTGGCATCTGGTGGGCACAGGTGAGGGACAGTGTTCAACATCCTAGAGTGCGTAGGACAGCCCCTGCCACAGAAGTCTCCAGTCTAAAATGTCATAGTGCCAAGGCATTAGGAGGAGGAAACACTTTGTCATTGTGGAAACTAATTTCTCATCACACAAAAGGTGATTTGGATCTCATCTCCCAAAACGTGATTTCGAGGGAGCCCTAAAGAGGCAACAAGAACCTTCTTGTGTTTTTTTGTAGAGATGGGGTCTCCCATTATGTTGCCCAGTCTGGTCTCAAATTCCTGGGCTCAAGCGATCCTCCCACCTCAGCCTCCCAAAGTGCTGGGATTATAGGCATGAAACACCATGCCTCACCAACAGGAACCTTTTCGATGAACTGGAAAAAGAGGTTGGGGGAAAATACTACTGGCAAGGCCAGGACACATTGGAGAAATTCTTTAGAAACCAGCTTTACCTTGGAGGTAGGACCAGAGCCCAGCCAATGGGAGCTTCACGGACATGGACGTGTGGCTTAAATTACATCTTTATGTGGCCATGAATCAGACGCTCTGCCCATGAAGAGTTCTAGCACCAAGTCAGTGCGAGACTGAGGTGGTGAGCGACCATCTGTGTTTTCTTGCTGTAGCTGTTGTTTTAATTATCAGGAGCAATCGGATGAACTTTCTGGAGGAGCCCAGGACAGAGAATTAGGAGGCCAGACTGGCTTTCTGTCTGTTAAGATTATCCCATTGTACTTCCTGTAAGATGTGCATGACTTCATATTTTAACCTCTGGAAAACTGGGATACATCCAGGCAGTAGCAGTCATGTGTGATGTTCAGAACGCAACACCTCGTTTCCTCAGAAAGTTTGATTAAAAGAGTACATGAGTAAGCGGGAAAAATGAATTAGGTACTAAACAAAATATGATATTTTTGTTTCTTCATTTGTAAATGGGGAGATTACCACAAAGTTGTATGAATCCATGAGGATGACAGAGACCAGTGATTGAAAAAAATCAAGCGTCCTTTGATGTTCTTCTCTCTTGCTCGTCTTACATCTCAAAGGCGGTTTCTCAGATGATGTGAAAAAACAAAGAAAAATGGGAAAGTAGAGCTGCATTGCGGTGAATCATCCTAGCCTCAGGAAGGCAAACACACTCAACCGGAGGCACAGAAGCAGGTTGGGCAACAGGGGCATGGGAATTTCCAGTTGAGCATTTTAATGTATGGCGGATTCCATATGAGGCAAGCACAATGTGGCTGCCTCGAATCAAACTGGTGAGTCCTCTGGCCATCCTAGTAGGGGCACTGGAAAGGAGAGGGTGTACGTGGCTCCACTCAACGGCATAGATGGGCTTGGGTCCCACCACACACCAGGACAGATGCAGAGGTTACAGGGGCCCTGGCTGATGTTACAGGATCCCTGGCTATTGTCTCCATTCAGTCACTTATGCACTCCTTCAGCAAATAGTCAGTAGTGCTGAATTCGTTTCCTGAGGCTGCTGTAACAAGTTTCCACAAACTTGGTGGCTTAGACAGCACAGGTTCATGACCTTACAGTCCTGGAGAAATTAGAGATGCGTCTCACTGGGCTAAACTGAGGATGATGGGGTCCTTTTCTTTTCTTTTTTTAGAGCTTCTAGGGGCTGTCTGGGTTTTTGGCTCATGGTTTCTTTCATCTTCAGAACCAGCAAGGGTGAGTTGAGTCCTTTCCATATCAAGTCTTTCTGACACATCTTTCTGACGCTCTTTTGTCTCCTCTCCCACCTTTTTCTTTTGAGACATGTTCTCACTCTGTCACCCAGGATGGAGTGCAGGGGGTTCCATCACGGCTCACCGTGGCCTTGACCTCTAGGGCTCAAGCGATCATCCCACTTCAGCCTCCAGAGTATCTAGGACTACAGGCATGCACCACCATGCCCAGATAATTTTTAAAATTTCTTAGGGACGGGGTCTCTGTATGTTACCCAGACTGGTCTCGAAGTCCTGGGATTAAACAATACTCCACCTCCCAAATGCTGGGGTCACAGGCATGACCCCCATGCCAAGCTCCTCTCCCGCTTTACTGCCCCATCACCAGGGCTCTTGTCGTGACAGTGGATCCACCCAAATAAACCAGGATGATCTCCCCGTTTTAAGGTTAGCCAATTTGCAAAGCTCAATCTCTCTGCCACCTTAATTTCCCTTTGCCAGGTAAGGTGACATATTCATAGCCTCCTGGGATTCAGATATGAACATTTCTGGGAGCAGATGGGAAGCATTAACACGCTTGCCTCACCAGTTCCTAGGCTGTGCCACTACTGTGCTAATTATACGTGGGGCAGATCAGAGGTGGCCTCTCCTCCCACAGGGAGTATGCACTCTAGAGAGGAAGACAGCTGTCAAAGAGTAGTTACATATACCAAGTAGTAATAAGCGATACAAGAAGATATAATATGGTCCAGGGATAGCGAGTTAAGGGGTGTAGTGTGACTGTTTTTGAGAGCATGGTCATGGAAAGCCTCTCTGTAAAGGAGACATTGGAGCTGAGACCTGGGTGTTGAGGAGGAGCCTCCGATCTGGGGCAGAGTAATCCAGGCAGAGGGGAAAGCAAAAGCAAAGGCCCTGAGGCAGGCACAAGGAATAGCCAGAAAGCCAGCCGTGTGGCTGGACCGAGGTGAAAAGGCGGTCAGAGAAAGGAGATGATGGTGATGAAAGCAGGGATCAGATTACTGGGACATTATGGGTCAAGTGGTTTGGGATGTTTTGTTGTAGTTTTGTTTTTTTGTTTGTTTTTTGAGATAGAGTCTCTCTGTCACCCAGGCTGGAGTGCAGTGGTGCAGTCTTGGCTCACTGCAGCCTCCACCTCCCAGGCTCAAGCAATTCTCCTGCCTCAGCCTCCTGAGTAGCTGGAACTACGGGCATGTGCCACAATGCCCGGCTAAGTTTTATATTTTTAGTAGAGATGGGGTTTCGCCATGTTGGCCAAGCTGGTCTCGAACTCCTGACCTCAGGTGATCCACCCACTTCGGCCTCCCAAAGTGCTGGGATTACCTCCCAAGGTGTGAGGCACCATGCCCAGTCTCTGGGTTTTTATTCTAGGGAAAATGGGAAGCCACTGGAGGGCTTTAAGAAAGGTGGCAGCATGCTGTGATTGACATTGAAAATGATCACCCTTGTTACTGAGTGTGATCGGTTTGCGGGGGCAAGGGTGGAGGCTGTAAGAGCTTGTGGGGAGGCATCTTGGCTGACTGAGGGTAGAGTAGTGAAAACAGAATCTGTTTTGTAGTGGAACCCATAGCACTGCAGACAGAGTAGATGTCAGGTGAGAGAAATACAGATGGCTCATGGAGGATTAGACTCTGCCTGAGCCAACAAGGTCTCCTTAAAGCAAGGGGCTGGTTAGCCTGGAGCAGAGACCATTTGGATCAAGGATTCATGGACACTGTCTTGAAATGCTTGAATGCCTGTCACGGGGGAACCAGATTCTCTTGATTCTCTATGCCCTCATATGTGAACAACAAAGCCCAAGTGAAGGACAGATAAAGAGACAGAGATTTCAGCTAACCTAGACATCTCATATTGGAAGTGGTGTGAACTGCGGGACCAGACAAAATAGCGTGCAACCCTGACTCCACTGTTCCAGGGCTGGCATTGGGACATGTTATCTGAAGTCTCTGAGATGCCATTTCAATGTCTCTAACATGATAGAGGTAATGGTACTATAATACTAAAAACGACAGCAAACGCTTGCATAGCTGTGATTTGTGATATAATAAGTATATTTTGATTTCTGCTCTCAGTTCCTGAGATAGGCTTCCTAAAACCCTGGTAGATAGGGGTGCTAGGAGAATATTTTGCTCTAATCTATTTGGTCTTTGCCTCTTGGTTCCTGACACACAACTCCCAAATCTCTTGGCATTTCCAGAGTGACAGGGGCATTTTCTGTTCTAATGATGTGACTCTTGGTGGGCTCCTCTAGGGCCTCAGGGTAGGGGGCTGGTTGCCAGGGGAACCAAGCACGTGAGTAGAGGGTTGGAACTTTCATCCCTACCCTTTAGGGAGAGGAGATAGGCTGAAGGTTGAATTGATTACCAATGGGCAGTGATGTCCTCAATCATGCCTATGTAATGAAGCCTCCATAAACACCCAAAGGGACAGGGTTTGGAGAGCTTGCAGGCAGCTAAACACATGGGGATGCCTAGAGGTGGGGAGGCAGTGAGGGCATGGAAGCTCCTGACCCCTCCCACACCTTTCCCCGCGCCTCTCCCATCTGGCTGCTCATCTCTATCATTTGTAACATTCTTTATAATAAATGGCTCATTGTAAGTCAATGTCTCCCTGAGTTCTGTGAGCCACTGTAGCAGATTAATCAAACCTGAGGAAAGGGTCACAGGAAACCCCAATTTATAGCCATTTGGTTAAAAGTATAGGTCACAACCTAGGGTTTGCAACTGGTGACTGGTGTCTGAAAGAGGGAAGTCTTGCGGAACTGATCCCTTAACTTGTGGAATTTGACGCTCTCTAGGCAGACATTGTCAGAATTGAATTAGAGGACCAGCTGGTGTCTGCTGGAGAATTAGTTGCGATGGAGGAGAAATCCTCATGCATTTTTGGTGACCAGAGGTGAGTGCCGTGTGTGGGAAAGTAGGAGGGACTGTTTGGTTCTTCCTGTCTCTCACGGAGCGCTTTAAACATATGAAATGCACTTCTAATAGCTGTTTGTGTAGAAACTCATTCCTCACAGCAGCCTGAGGACACAGGTGCTCCTATCATCACCATTTTAGAAAGAAGGGACGAGGAAGTTGAGTTATTGGCTCAAGGTCACATAGCAAGTACAAGACACTGTCATCATACATCATACAATCATCTTTACAAGACACAGACTGCCTGTCCTTCACCTCAGCTTATCAAAGATGTCAATCAAACATGGCACATGCCATTATTAACTGTTTTGTGACGACACAATGCTATTTAGTTTCAGGATCAAAATTCAGCACGATCTCAAAGTCTGAAATTGTGGCTGGAAACTAACACGTTGGCATATAAAGTGGATAAAAGGCAAGACAGTTCTGTCTTTAGATTCTAGATGCAATCACACAAACTCACTCTACAGCGCTCAGACCACAGCTGGAATGTTTTGCCCCAGTGGTGATCCCTGGGGACTGCAACTGACCAAGGGCTGTGGCTCCTCTGCAGAAAGTCCAGGATGGCACCCTGGTGGACCCTGGAGAAAGTTATTCTCAAGTTGGGCACATCACCAGGCTGTTTGCCTCTCCTTCTGCCCTCTGGCACTGTACTTCTGGTTGCATTAAATTTTGCAACCCACTATTTTGTAAACATGGAGTAAAAGGGCTTTATTCCCATGACAGTGGCTGATACTGTCCAGATCTGAGTGTTGCACAAGAAAGTACTTTGGTACCAGTTCAGCCATCTTTTAATTACATGTTAAATCCTAAGGTTTCGAGCTTTTATTGAGCACTTTCTACGAGCTGGACACCACTGGGGATACAACAGTGAATAGGACAGACAGTTCTGCCTTGTACTGAACTTATATTACCCTGGGGAAGGCAGCCAAACACCAGGTCAACAGACGGAATGATGGTCAAGAGTGACAAATACAGCATGTGCTGGCTGGAGCATGAAGAGAGGACATGGTGGAAATGCAGATTGTCCTCCAAGTTCAATGAGAAGCAGTGAGGGACGATCTGGCAGGAGAGTGATGAAGGCTGGGCTTGGAGTGGCAGCCAAGCAGGGAGAGAGATAGAGCTTAGATACAGCTTGGATCAGAGTCAACACCGGACTGATGGATGGATGAGGTTAAGAAGGAAGCAGAAGGACTCACTGTTTAGCTGGGCTAAACAGGGAAGCTGGTGGGGTTGTCCACTGAGACATTGGGGCAATTACGGGGCCGGTGATGAGAGAAGACTTTGGCAGAGAAACTCAAGAGTCTGTGAGTCACCACGTGGTAATGTCAGGTACACAGCTGAATATGCAAGTCTGGAGCTTAGAAGGGCTGTCTGGACTAGACATTCTGGTCTAGTTTTTGTCCCCTGTGAATGTCAACTACTTCTGATCTCCCTTTCTGAGAGGCATGCGATTTAAAATTTCACTTGCCAATCAGTGGCTGCATTTGATACACCTCTGGCTGTTAATCTGCACTAGAAAAGACACCACATCAGGCAGCAACTGCAGTTGGGGCTACCACTCGGCTCCGTTTCTAAAGTTCCACGGTCTTCTGCTATGATCCATACAAGTTTTATAGGATCAGCCTGGTGAATCAAGTAGCATATAGAGGCACCACTGCTCTTGGATGCTTCAAGACTCTGAGGGTGGCACTGGCTTTTGCCATTTTCCTGGGATGCAGTATTGCTCCTTTCTCTCTTAGACAAGTAAGAGAAGAGAAGACCATTCCCGATCTTGACAGGAAGTTGAAATTCTAGGCCTCCAGTTTGTCTTTTCTACTGTAATAACTTTTATGCTGCAGGTCAAGAGCAGAGTAAGCGTTCTCCCGATGGCTAAGAGTGTTCTTCCTACAAACATTTAGGGCCCAGAGAAATGACCCTGGGTGGGTTTGTGGACTCAGTGCACCACCATGAGACACAGCCAGGGTGAAATTCTATTCATCACCTGACTTCCATATGGCCGATGATAATGTGGAGCCTGGGCAATGCTTTGGATCCCTGGATACCAGCATCAACCCAGACCCTGTATCCAGTAGCCCTTGAAACATCTGTTACTTTTCCCTAGTGTGTGGTTACTTGTGTAAGTGGCCTCAAGGTTTTTAGGGGTATTAAATGAAGGAGTCACTACTGTCTCTACTTCCGGTTCCACCTTGAGGCAAGAGGACCTGCCATTTATGTCCCTGTATCAGGAAATCATCACCCTGCCTGGTAAGGTTCCTGTTGACTGGGGGCTGTTCTGCAGAAAAGGGAGCAGCTGTGAGATTCTATTAGCACCATTCTTAGCAGCGAGGGACTGGGGCATGGACTAAGAGAGGGGCTGCAGGTGGAATATCAGTGGCATTCACCAGTCATCTGCTGAGGGCAAGGGATTCATGAGAGGTTAGAGGATTACAAGAAACAAAGGAGGCTCAAGAAACACTTTTTAGAGAATGAGATTTTGAACAGCATAGCCACTATCTGAGCATAGCAACATGTGTTGTGATGGAATCTGCATTAGCCAGTGTTCTCTAGAGAAACCGAACCAATAAAAACAGAGAGAGAGAGAGATTTACTATAAGGAATTGGCTCATGAAATGATGGTGGGCTGATAAGTCCCAAAGTCTGCAGTTGGCAAGCTGGAGATGCAGGAGAGCTGACAGTGTAGTTCTGGTCTGCATCTGAAGGCCTGACACCTAAGAGAGCCAATTGTGTAGCTCTCATCTGAAGACAGTAGGCACAAGACCCAGGAAGGGCCAACATTTTTGTTCAAATCCAAAGGCAAGAAAAAGGCCAGTGATTCAGCTCAAAGCAGTCAGGCAGGAAGGATTCCCTCTTACCTGGTACTTCTAGTCAGGCCTTCAGCTGACTGGACAAGGCTCACCCACATGGGAAGAGCAGCCTGCTTTATTCAGTCTACTGCTTCAAATGCTAACTTCATCCAAGAAGACCTTCACGGAAATGCCCAGAGTAGTGTTTGACCAAATGTCTGGGCGCCTCGTGGCCCAAGGAAATTGATGCATACAATTAAACCATCACAGAGTCCATCTTCCGGGCTGGCCTGTCTGCAAGGCAGAAGAGAAAGTGGAGCGTTGGGGCCATCTCAGCTTGGGATTCTGCGGTAAAACTGTGAAGAAGGAGGGGAGGCAGAAGGGTTTAGGATACGGGTGAATATTAAGGTAAAATATGGGATCTGGCTTAAAAGAGGAGAACAGAGAGGGCTGGTAAACTTGGAAGAAGCTAAAGTGTCAGTGGCTCATCACAGTCACAGATGGAGCAAGCAGAAGCAGTATTGGTTGAGGTCACTAGGGTTGCCGTAATCAAGTCTCACAAACCAGGTGGCTTCGAATAGCAGAAATGTATCCTCCCACAGTGCTGGAGGCCAGAATCCAAAATCAAGGTGTCGGCAGGGCTGTGTAGCCTCTGAGCGGAATCCTTCCTTCCCTCTAGCAGCTTCTGGTGGTGCCCATGGGCCCTTGGCATCCTGTGGCTGGCAGCTGCAATCTCTTCCTCTGTCATCATGTGGACGTCCCTCTGTCATCTCGGGGACAACTGTGTCACAGTCTCCTTTTTATAAGGACACCAGTCATACTGGATTAGGGCCCAACCCAATGACTTCATCTTGACTTGATTTCCTCCATAAAGAATCTATTTCCAAATAAGGGCACATACATGGTCCCAGAGGTTAGGACCTCAACATATCTTTTCAAGGAGGCACAGTTGAACCCATAACAGGGATAAATTTTAAACCTCACAGCTTACTATGTGATATGGTTTGGCTCTGTGTCCCTACCAAAACCTCATCTTAAATTGTAATCCCCACAGGTTGGGGAAGGGGCCTGGTGGGAGGTGATTAGCTCCTGGGGGCAGTTCTCCTATGCTGTTCTTGTGATAGTGAGTGAGTTCTCATGAGATCTGATGGTTCAAAAGTGTGTGGCACTTCCGCTCTCTCTCCTGCCCTCACGTAAGATGTGCCTTGCTTCCCCTTTGCCTTCCTCTATGAAAATAAATTTCAGCCAGGCGTGGTGGCTCACACCTGTAATCTCAGCACTCTGGGAGGCTGAGGCGGGTGGATCACCAGAGGTCAACAGTTTGAAACCAGCCTGGCTAACATGGTGAAACCCCATCTCTACTAAAAATACAAAAATGAGCTGGCTGTGGTGGTGTGCGCCTGTAATCCCAGCTACTCGGGAGGCTGAGGCAGGAGAATTGCTTGAACCCAGGAAGTGGAGGTTGCAGTGAGCTAAGATCACACCACTACACTCCAGACTGGGAGACAGAGTGAGACTCTGCATCAAAGAAAAAAAAAGTAAGCAAATTTCCTGAGTCCTCCTCAGCCATGCTGAACTGTTAGTTCGTTAAACTTCTTTTATTTATAAATTACCCAGTCTCAGGCAGTTCTTTATAGCAGCGTGAAAATGAACTAATACAGCATATTGATGTGAAAATTAAATGAGATAATGAATGATAAGATATTTTTGAAAGGAAAAAAGGAGAGCAAATGATTGTTTCTTACACTAATTAGGTCACTAGTCACAGTCTCTTGCTTGTCTTGGAATGGAAGGTCATTCAGGTGAAGATGATCAGTCAGGCTCAAGGTAGAGACACTTTGAACTAGAAGATTCTGACCTATCGGCATTTCTTTGCTTGAAATAGTTCCAAAGACAAATGATTACAAAACCCACAAGCTCAAGGGTCTTATGAGCCATAAATATAATAGCATTCTTCCAGCCAGCAACATGGAACGTGTTAATTATTACTGAGATGTGAAACCATGTCATAGCATTGACAGTGAGCTTTATTCATTCAAACCTCCTCACTTGGACTTTGTGATATTTCCTCCCAGATATTTAGTCTTCTTATATGACTATCTCATAAAAAGATATATTCACTTTTCCCACCCTTTTTTAATGGTAAAAATGCATAGCATTAAAATTAACCTTCTGGCCGGGTATGGTGGCTCACGCCTGTAATTCCAGCACTTTGGGAGGCCAAGGTGGACGGATCACCTGAGGTCAGGAGTTCGAGACCAGCCTGGCCAACATAGTGAAACCCCTTCTCTACTAAAAATACAAAAAATTAGCCAGATATGGCGGTGCGTACCTGTAGTCCCAGCTACTCAGGAGGCTAAGGGGAGAGAATTACTTGAACCCAGGAGGCGGAGGCTGCAGTGAGCCAAGATTGCACCACCACACGCCAGCCTGGGCAACAGAGCAAGATGCTGTCTCAAAATAAATGAGTAAATAAATAAAATAAAAAATAAACTTTCTTAACCACTTTTATGTAAACTTTCTTAACCACTTTTTATTCTATACACATAAAATATTGAGTTTATTCACATTATTGTGCAACAGATCTTTATAACTTTTTCATTTTGCAAGAGTGAAGCTGTATCCACACTCCCTTCCCGCCTGTCTCCCTTCCCTCTGGCCTTTCTTAACCACCTTTCTACTTTCTGCTTCTATAATTTTGACTACATTAGATACTTCATAGTCAAAATAGAATCCTACAGTATCTGTTCTTCTGCAGCTGGCTTCTTGTATTTAGCATAATGTCCTTGAAATTCTTCCATGTTGTAGCATGTGACAGGATTTTCTTCTTTTTAAGGCTGCATAACTGTCTATTGCGTGTATAGACTGTATTTTCTTCATCTATGCATCTATTGATAGAAATCTACGTTGCTTACACCTGTTGCCTATTGTGAGTAATGCTGTGGTTATTATGGATGTGCAGATGTCTTTTTGATATTCTGCTTTGAATTCATTTAGATATAAACTCAGAAGTAGGATTGCTGGATCATATGGTAACTCAACTTTCAATGTTTTGGGAAACTTCAGTATTTTTTCTGTCATGGCAGCATCACCTTGTATTTCCACTAACAGTGCACAGGGGTTCCAACTTCTCCACAGCCTTGCTAACACTTACTGTTTTCCATTCTTTTGGTAGTGGCCATCCTGATGGGTGAGGTGATAACACATTATGGTTTTGATTTGCATTTTGGTCACGTCCCTGCAGATATTTGTGAAGGGAAGACTGTTCTTGGCAAAAACAAAGTGGCATGTCACCAATAGCTTTCACTCAAATTGTCCATTCATTTGCAAATTCTGTGGCCTTCCAGCCTGCCTTGCCCCATTCCCCATTCTGCCTGCATAGCCAGGTCTCACTGCGTTTTCCTCTTTTCCCATTTTGGCCTCCTTGGGAACCAAGTGAAGGAAGAGCCACCTCCTGTGTTTGGAACAATTGGTCTGGTTTTTGGTTGCAATGAGAAGACCAACAGGTGTTTCACCAAAAACCGAGGCCAGAAACATGTGATTTGTTGTTTTTGCCTTGGCACGGGAAAGTCAGCCATGGTAAGGAGCTCATTGCAGATGCTTGCTCCAGTGGCTGATGCCCCCAAAGGGAGCTGCGATTGGCAGTGCTTCATTCTCCTGCACACAGAGAAAAGAGCCTAGCTTGAAACCTGAGTCCCAGATGCCAAGAAGTTAAGGTGACACTCCTTGAGTGCTGTTTGCAGTGGGAACTTCACCTCCCTCCCACTCAAGCCACAAAGGAGTAACGACTTGAAATCTAGTTCACTGCAGGAAGGGAGATGTTGAACTGAGATTTGTGTGTGGCTAGGCCAGCAGCCATCAGATACTCCAGGTCAGGCAGGAAGCCTATTGCTTTAAGAAGCCTCTAGAAGGCTCCTCACCAACACAGTGGAACTAATCTTCAGGCGCTGATACTAGAGATTATGTTCTCCTTCTCCGGATTCTTTGGACGTTCGACTCTCTATGTGATCAGGCAGCTGACCCTCCAATGTTCCCCAGAGCTGCTTCCCAGCTCTCAGAGATAAAATCCTCTGAGCTTCACAAGAGAAGGGTGGCTCTGCAGTGGCTACGGGGTTGACGCAGAGAACACAGGGCAACTGCACAGCAGTTTCTCTTGTGTCTGGTGGGTCGCTGAGCGTGGGGAAAGATCAACGACGTGGGGGCTGCAGAACTTCAGTTCCAGGTCCTGGCTGTGTGACCTCAGGCAAGTTATTGGACCTCTCTGAATGTATACAATGGGAATGGCAAAGCTTCTGTATCACAGGGTAGACAAGATGACGCGTAGAAA
>PVKP010039619.1:0-20022 GCA_004027715.1 Plecturocebus donacophilus
ATATATATATATTCCTTTAAAAGAAAAATGTTGTGTTAGCTTCTTACAAACTTTTTAAAAATTTTGTATTTGTATTCAATGCTACCCAATTAACCTTAATTTTGAGACTTTTATCAACTCTTTTGCATGTTCATATTCATGTTAAAATTATCTTTGTTAAACACATTTTTATATCATTTGGGAAACCTATATGTGTAGAAAAATAGATTAGAATGCTTTATGCTCTAATTGTAATGGATTCAATGTCCAAGATAAAATATTATAAGTAAAAGAGTACCCCATATTACAAGATATCCTAAGATATGATACTATTGGGATATACTAGATTAGTAGTTCAAAGCTGGATTCTCTTCTTTCTGTGCTACTATTCTAGATCTTTTGACTATTGACCTGAAGCTTCCCTCTAATTATCATGTGGCAGTTGTTATCTTCAAAAGCACAGTCAAAACCCTAAATCAAGAATAACAAAATATTTCTTCTTTGTGTTTAGAATAAATAAAATTCGTTCAGGAGCTCTCCAGCAGATCTCATAATACTTTTGAGAATTCCCTTGGTGACTATATTTTTAAAATAATCACTGACAAGTTTTGCCTAATCAAGATTTACCTCCTTGGATGGGAAAGGACTCGGTAGTCACTAAAGCACAGGGTAGCACAATACCTGAAAGAAGAAAGGCTTCTGTTTCAAAGACAGAAGAAGCTTACAGGCTGCTAAATAGATTTAAAAAAAAAACAAAGAGTAGTGATGCTTAATCTAGGGATTCATGAAATTGTTAAATTATTGAGTCTTTCCATTCAAAAACAATATATAGCATTCTACCTATTCAGATACTTCCTTATAGCTTATTAGGAATTTGTTTTCTTCATAGAGAGCTTGGATAGTTGTTGGTACATTTTTTCTCTGAAAGATTTGGCTTTTAAATTGTATTATATATACATATATACTAAACACATAAACTATATGTTGTATATATGATGGATACAAACACATTTACACATATATATGTACATATGTGTATAGGCATATAGGTATATATGCATATTAGTGTAATGTATACATAGAGTAAACATTTTAGTGTAAACAAGCTAAAATTGGGGAAACTTCATTGCTTGTAATATGCTTTTCAGTTGGCTAAAATTCTAGATTCTTTAATGTTGCTTCTTGTGTTGACTTTGGAACTTTCTAGAAAGACATTTTATACACATAAATTGGTTTTAGAGTTAGGCTTGCCTGCTTTGAATTCTGGCTTCACAATTTGCTAGTTACATGGTCTCGAACAGGTTACTGAACCTCTTTGTTATTCAGTTTCATATACTCTATTTCATTGGAAAGTTATTAGGAAAGTGATAGTTGTGAGGGGTAATTCTTACAAAACAAGTACACAGTGTCAATTTTTAAAAATTCTTATTAGTGATAATACCAATCCTTTTTCTCACTTTCCTAATAGATCTTGCTTTTTCAGTTTATAGAACTCACAAAAAAGTGAGAGACACATAATTAATTGAGTCAATTTTAAGATAATATTTTCCAGATGATTCTAATTGAATGCAACAATTGATAATGGAATATTAGTCAATCCTAATGGGAGTCCAAAGAAAGGATTGGCACATTTTCTGGAAGGCTTAGGAAACACTAGACAAACCTGTGATATTCGAACTGCTACTTTAGAAAAGTAGATTTTTTTGTTTTAGTCAAGCTTCTACTTTAGAAAAGTAGATTTTTTTTTTCTTAAAGGCCAAGTTGGAAGTTTACTATTTTTTTTCTTTTCTTCAGCTTAAAGCAAAAGTATGATTAAAAGAAAAAAACCCTGAGAAAGGTAATTAAGAAAGAATAATCCAAGTTTTCCACTTGAAGAAGTATATAAAACTCTTAAAATTGTCAATTATTTTCTTCTGTAGGTAAAAATATGCAATGGATAGCCTTGTGATTTGAATAACATAATTTGAAATCTGGACCTTTACATACAGTATGTCAGGATTTTCTGTTCTGTATACAGAGAGCTTATAATAGAAGCTTTCATAAAGTGAAATAAAAGAAAAACTGCTTAATCAAAGTTTTAAGTCAAGCACTAGTTCAGCTGAAAAGTATTCACCTTGAAATTGTGTTGAAAAGACTACATTTTGTGCTACTAATGACTGAGTGAAAAACAAAACACACTGATTCTGTATCACAGTCTCCTTCTGTGTGGAGTAATTCTCATACCTGTACGTTACAGAGGCAGCATGCCCTAAAATAATACAACTACTGCTGGACCTTGGGCCAAAAATTTATGATATATCTTAAAATGTTTTATTTGTCAGTTTAATAATCTCTAGGCTATATTCCAAGAACAGTAACTCTCTAGGGAAGTGTCAATCAGGCTATCAGAGACTACTTCCACACTTTGGAAAATATTATTTCAAAAGCCCTTGTAAAAAAAAAAAAAGAGAGCGAGAGAGAGAGAAATTAAAAGTCAGGGGAAAAAAAGGATCTTGAAAATCTCCCTGTTTTTTTTTTTTTTAAGTATTGGTTGAATAGAAAAAAGATAATATCACTACTGTGATTTTCACATCTATAAAACATTGCTATTTTTTATGTCTATTATACATATCAATAAAATAAAACAAAAGGCAAAATAAAAAATCTTAGAACTTTTGCAACCCTTCTGAAAGTTAATAAAATATAAATCCCTAATCTCTGAGGGGAAAGTCTTATTAAAAGGCTATAATATGTTTTCTGGAATCTTATAGGAGCTTTAGAATTTCTCATAGTATTTGTTCTAACCAATTCTTATCAAATTTTGCTGCAAAATATTTATTGTCAATAGAATCTAATTGTTGAATGGAACACCACATAATAAAAAACTCTAAAATATGGATGTCATAAAAAGCAAAACAAAAATAATAAAAAAAAAACAACAGTAGAAAAATCTCAAGCAAAAGAAAGAGGATAAATAGAGTTAATTATCAAATCTGATCTCCCCATCAAAATGTTTTAGGAACAATTAACACAAGACTAAGTGTAATTGTCCCATGGGTTAGCAAACCCCAAAAATCTGACACAGGTCTCAGTTAATTTATAAAGTTTATTTTGCTACGGTTGATGACTCACATCCATGACACAGCCTCAGGAGGTCCCTCCCAATATGTGCCCAAGGTGGTAAGGGCACAGCTTGGTTTTAGACATTTTAGTGAGAAATGATACATTAATCAGTATGTGTAAGATGTACATTTATTCATTCCAAGATGGGATAACTCAAGGCAGAACAATTTGAATCAGGGAGGGGGCTTTCATGTCATAAGTAGATAAGAGACAAATGACTGTATTCTTTTGAATTCCTGATTAGCCTCTCCAAATGAGGCAATCAGATATCCATTTTTCTTAGTGAGCAGAGGAGTGACTATGAATAGAATGGGAGGCAGGTTTCCCCTGAGCTTGACTTTTCCCTTTAGCTTAGTGATATTAAGGTCTCAAGATTTGTTTTCCTTTCACATTCCCCCTCCCCACTTTTCTTTTTTAAAAGCTTTTGGAAAAAGCATTTTAGCAGAAAATGAGTCTCTGGCCTCAGGTTTTATCTGATCTCTCACAGTTACAATGGTTTATTCCTAGATGGATAGTTCCTGAGTTATTAGGAAAGTTTATTTTTAGCAGATGGTAAAGTCTCATGTCCTATAATGCAAAAGTAGGGGGAGGAAGGGAGAAAAACAACAACAAAAGAACAATTCTGGAAAATTGACATAGGCCACATTTTTCTGAAGCAAATCCAGATATAAGTAAGCAAGTATGAAAATAGCTTACGTATGTAAATAGGTTGCTGCTGTTTTCTTCTGAAGTTCAGTTGGCTAGCTTTCATTCACAGGGCTTTATGAAAGCACAGCTTAGTTTTCAGTGACTCCAAATTAGGAAAAATGGGAGGGAAAGGAAGGAAAACAGTATTCTGAAGACTTGTAGCCAAGAAAAATCAGAATTGGTCCAAATTGTAGAAAATACCAAAACATGAAAAATATTAGGCAAGACTAAGAAGAGATGTACTGCCTGCTGCCGTCCATGTAAGATGTGACTTCTCCTCCTTGCCATCCACCATGATTGTGATGCTCCTCCTGCTATGTGGAACTGTAAATACCTGTAAATCTTATTTGTTTGTAAAGTGCCCAGTCCTGGGTATTTCTTTATCAACAGCATGAACACAGACTAATACATTTAATTGGTACTAGTAGAGTGTAAGTCTGCTGAAAAGATACCTAAAAATGTGGAAGCTACTTTGGAACTGGGTAACAGGCAGAGTTTGGAACAGTTTTGAAGGCTCAAAAGAAGCCTTCAAATGTGGAAGATTCTGGAGCTGCCTAGAGATTTGCTGAATGGCTTTGATCAAAATTCTGATAATGATATTGACAATGAAATCCAGTCTGAGATGGTCTCATATAGAAATGAGAAACTTGTTCAGAACTAGAGTAGGGTGACTCTTGTTATGTTTTAATGAAGAGACTGGTGGCATTTTGCCTCTGCCCTAGAGATTTGTGGAATTTTCAACTTCAGAGAGATGATTTCAGGTATCTGGTAGAAGAAATTTCTAAGCAGCAAAGCATTCAAGAGTTCACTTGGGTGCTGTTAAAGGCATTTAGTTTTAAAAGGGAAACAGAGCATAAAAGTTTGGAAAATTTGCAGCCTGACAATGTGATAGAAAAGAAAATCCCATTTTTATGAGGAGAAATTCAAGTGAGCTGAATAAATTTGCATAAGTTATGAGGAGCTGAATGTTAATCCCAAAGAAAATGGGAAAAAATATCTCCGGGGTGTGTCAGAGGTCTTCATGGCATACCCTCCCCTCACGGAGCCAGAGGCCTAGAAAGATGAAGTAGTTTCCTGGGCCAGACTCAGGGTCCCTGTACTATGTGCAGCCTAGGGACTTGGAATCCTGCACCTCAGCCACTCCAGTCCTGGTTGAAAGAGGCCAATGTAGATTTTGGGCTGTGGCTTCAGAGCATGCAAGCCTCAAGCCTTGGCAGCCTCCACATGTTGTAGAGCTTACAAGTGCACAGAAGTCTAGAATTGGGGTTTGGGAACCTCTGCCTAGATTTCAGAAGATATATGGAAACAACTGGATGCCCAGACAAAAGTTTGCTGCATGGGCAGGGCCCTCATGGCAAACCTCTGCTAGGGCAGTGCAGGAGAGAAACGTGGGGTGAAAGACCCCACATAGAGTCCCTACTGGGTTACTGCCTAGCAGAGATGTGAGAAGAGGGCCACTGACTTCCAGACCCCAGAATGATAGATTCACCAGTAGCTTGCACCATGTCCTGGAAAAGCCACAGACACATAAACCAGCCCATGAAAGCAGCTGGGAGGGAGGCTGTACCCTGCAAATCCACAAGGGCAGAGCTGCCAAGACCATGGAAATCTGCCTTTTGCATCAGAATGACCTGCATATCAGACTAGGAGTCCAAGGAGATTATTTTGGAGCTTTAAGATTTGACTGCCCCGCTGGATTTCAGACTTGCATGGGGACTGTAGCTCCATTGTTTTGACCAATTTCTCTCATTTGGAATGGCTGTATTTACCCAATGCCTGTACCCTATTGTGTCTAGGAATTAATTGACTTGCTTTTAATTTTACAGGCTCGTAGGCAGAAGAGACTTGCCTTGTCTTAGATGACAAGCAACTGTGAAACTTTGAGTTAATACTTAAATGAGTAAAGACTTTGGGAAACTGTTGGGAAGGCATGATTGGTTTTGAAATGTGAGGACATGAAATTTGGGAGGGGCCAGGGGTGGAATGATATGGTTTGGCTTTGTCCCCACCCAGATATCATCTTGAATTATCATGTGTTGTGGGAGGGGCCCAGTGGAAGGTAATTTAATTGTGGGGCTGGGTGTTTTCTGTGCTTTTCTCATGTTAGTAAATCTCATGAAATCTGGTGGTTATTATAAGGGGGAGTTTTTCTGCACAGGCTCTCTTTTTGCCTGCTGCCATTCACGTAATATGTGACTTCCTTCGCCTTGCCTTCCACCATGATTGTGAGGCTTCCCCAGTCACATGAAACTGTAAGTTCAATTAAACCTTTTTCTTTTGTAAATTGCCCAGTCTTGGATATGTCTTTATCAGCAGCATGAAAATGGGCTAATACAGTTATCATTTAAAGTTATAGAACCAGCATGGCAAAATTAAATCAGACAGTGAAAAAGATCTGACCTAAATGATTCTATCTCTCTTCTAAACTCTAGGTGGTCCTTGTTCATTCCTGGGCGTATGTTGAACTAACTAGAAGGAATTTAGTTTATAATTTAACTCTAAATCAAAGATGATAACAGTACCACCTAAAGCCACAAGACTGAAAGTTACGGTAATCTGATTAAATTCAAGAGGTAGCATTTTAATTAGATCAACATCAATGTCTTATTTATTGAAGATTACATAAGCAAAGATAATATCTTGTTTTGAGCTGTGTTTAGTTTTGTAACCCCTATACCAAATTTTGATACCTTATAGTATTTGGCAGGGACAAGTATGAAATTGCTTGATTAGTAAGTGAAAACTAAAATGTATGCTGGCAGTTCTTAAGACATTTCTAATATTAGTTCACCAATAATTTTAAAGTTAGCTTATTTACTAAAGATTTTACTTAATTTACATAAACTTGAAAGAGCATCTGACTAGTCTTTTCTTTCTTCCTAATGAAGTATTTGATTCAAGTACTTTTATTTTCTTAAGCCAATTAATTAGAACTCTTTTATATATTTTCAGTAGTGAAACATTGTGTATGTAACACATAGATACATAGATATATTAGGCATGATAATAAAAATACATCTCATAGATTCATAAAAATCTTTTATTTCCTAGATTATACTTTCAAATTTTTGATAACCTATTTTACTACCCTAGGCAGTTGTCAGCTAAATAGTCTTAAATTTGCATATTAAAGGAAACAACTCAGGTGAAAATCAAATAGCAAAATTTACATTATAAGGTACAGAGAGAAATCGTCTAGTGTGCTAGAGAGGAATTAAAATTGATTTAATTGCCAATTAAACATAAAATTATAGAAATTATAAAGGCCTTTTAAATACATACACACACACACACACACACACACACACACACACACACACACAAAGATCCTATAGCTTTTACTTCAGAACTTTAACCCTGAGATATACACAAATTCACTGGCTTGAAAAACCTGTTGCAGCCCAACAGTGGTTTTTATCTTAATAGAAAAATAACAGCAGATTTGAAGCAGGTAGAAAAAAACAATAGAGAAAAAGAAAATGAAGAAACTCTATAGTTTACAGTTCGATCTTAGGGCTCTTTTTCCTTAATGTAAATGTGCACAAAGACCATATTACTTCCATTTTACATAACTCTGTCAAGTAGAGGTGTCATAAAACCTAAGGAGTGCTTGACAAAGTTCATTCTCCTTGTTTTCTCCTCATACTTAGATTATTTGTTTCCCACTTTTCTTTAAAGGAGAAACTGAGCTGTTGCCTAGGGTTTTTGTGTGATGGATGGATGTGTGCTGCTTGTGGGCAGTACTCCATAGTGTGTTACCACTGGGTAATTTCCACCCTCTTACGTGTCTCAGTTTCTCTCTCCAAAGGTCTATAACCTCTGAGAGGGCTCAAAACACAGGTTGATCATCCCTTATATGCATTTCCTGGAAGAGTCTTTTTTGAAAAATTAATTTTTGTTGGGAATTTCCCTGTGGGGCTGCTACATGTTGTGTGTGGCGGGGTCAACCTCACAGACAGTCCCACGAGGCCCCCAGTCACCCAGGGGCACCTTTCAGCTGGGAGGAGTAAATGCCCTTTCTCTCTGGAGCTGAGAAAACTTAGTCTCTCTTTTACCTATGAAAACAATAGCTCAGTTCCTCATGCAAATATTCAGACAAGCCAAATTGAGATTAATCTGAGGGTAAAAAGCAATAGAGAATACCCCTTAGAATGCATCTCTGAACTAGAGTTAGGATCCTTAAACAACTTCTGAGGACAGGAATAATAATAAAATATAATTTTTTAAAACATAGCCAAGACTACTTCCTGTAAACTGTGTTCAGTCACCCCTGCTTTGTAGCTCTTGTCTGCCATTACACATGTCAAGGTCAAATCCTCTCACAGTACAAGGTAATCTCTGGTATCTCCAAAGTCAGGTCATACAAAACAGGAAAACAGAGTTTTAGACCTAAGAACAATTTGCCCATGATTCTTGAAACTCCACAAGAAAACAGAATGCCCAAAAGTGGAGAGTGGCACCTTTGTTCTAAATTCTTTAAAGAGGTTCAAATCAATAGACACCTATAGACTTGCTCTTCATTGCCTTCTGCCATGATTGTGAGGCCTTCCCAGACATGTGGAACTATAAGTCCATTAAATGTCTTTCTTTTGTAAATTGCCCAGTCTCTATGTCTTTATTAGCAGTGTGAAAAATCTAGCATCCTCTCAGCTAGTGGGGATAGATGATCATCTCCAATAATACTACGTATTTATTTTCGGGTGGAAGTTTGAATTAATAAGCTTGTATTATAAATACTGTAAAATACATACTAATATAAGGCTCCTGTAATTAGACCAAGGATGGGGGAGTGGAGATTCTTGGAATCAGCAAACAGTCCTCACCAGGCAACAAATGTGCAATAGCCTTTATCTTGGAACTCTCAGCTTCCCAAAATGTAGGAGAAGACATTTCTGTTCTTTATAAATTTCCCAGGTTTTGATATTTTGTTATAGTATCACAAAATGGAATAAGGGAATATTACTTTATACTTTTCAATGGAGCTGTCATCTTATTATTTCAGCAGAGTCTATTATTAGTATACAAAAAATAGGACAGGAAAACAAGGGAACCAAGACAGAGACAAATGAATGTTATCCAAGCACTCATTACATGATGATGGTGCCACACTGCTAGAGGTAAAGGAAAAAAAATGCACCTAAAAGTCAAAAAAATGTGAACATAATTTGTTCAAGAACTTCATAACTACAATAAGGTATATAGATTATTTACAAAGGGCCTTTCAATAAAATACTACTAATAATGATTTAAAAATAAAGAACATCATTATAGAATGAAGTCAATTGCATTCATTATAGATTTATAATCTCTAAAAAATACATTACCCCAAATTTATCTTTATTCCTTTGGATGCATTAATCTTGAATTATGCCAATTTCAAATCATATAATGGGTGTTCTAACTTTTATTTTATTAAATGCTATTTTTAGAAAACTAAAATGCTGCATTTAAAGATACAGATGTTAAAAATGCTATTACCTGTAAATATTAATTCCAATCAAGGTTTTTAAATCAAACAATAGTGAATATATTTTTTTAAAGTTTTATAATTAGAAACTTTTAAATTGAAAACAGATTTTATGTTTTCTCAAGCATTGAACATTTCACTCCAAAAGTGAACTGGGAAAGATATAATATCAAATTACACAAAGATAACATTGCTTGGTGCTATACTTTCAGATGTGAAAAATGAATGCTGACATCCCACCTCTAATTTGTGGTGATCACAAGGGTCCAGTTATAAGAACAGTTGCCAGATACGCTGTCTTAAATTTTTGAGACACTAGGGACTCTTCAGAACTAGGATGCAAGTAGAATCTCTCTTTCTGTATAAGCAGTAATTGGATTCAGGACTCTTAGTGCAATACTCTTTAGAGAGACATAAAGATTCTTCATTGAAAATGTTGACAAATGTCTGCTTCAAGTGAAAGTTAAGGTCATGTACAAAGGCTTAACATTTTCTGTCAAAGAAATAATTTTTCTTATTCTAGGATTATGATTTCTAAGAATCATATGATAAACAAACAGGCTTTCAGGAATAATCATAAGGAACTATAAGGAAACAGAAAGTACTAAGAACAGAGACTACACTTTCAAACAATGTTAAGGGGTGGTTTATTTTTGTAAGCTTCCTTTGTTTTACCAGTGCTCTCTTTATAAAGAATATTACATTTACTTCTTAGAATTCTATCTTTTCACAATTTCAACATTATAGTTTTATATAGTATGCCAAAATTAACTACAATAGCATATACATACACATATGTACACATACTTGCGGACAAAAATAGAAAGTTGTATATCATCTATATGTGATATATATGAATAGATATACATAGAAGTACATATTCATGTGTGTGCATTTGTGTACATATACATATATATTGTACATAATGCTCTTATTAAAGAATATGTATTCAATCATTCTCAACAATTCCTTTAAGCTTTCATAAAGTCCTGACTTAAAATGCTCTCAATGTTTATTTTTATGTAGAATGAGCAGGAAGCGGTTTCCTTTACAGAATTCTATTTTAACCAACTTTGTTATGCCCAAGTGGGCTAGATAGTAACAATGCATGGTCACTCATCTTCATACATGCAATAATTTATCTCACTGGGGCATAAATCATTTTCAGTATCTATATTCTTTCAAGTATCTGCAAGTTTTCTAAAAGTAATCTTAAAGGTTTTTAGAATCTTATGATAGATTTCAATTATGTCTTAGATTGCAACATAAACACTAGTCTGAGACAGGTGAAGGCATGGAAAAAAAATTGACTCTAAAATGGGGAAAATCTGGCATACTATCACCTAGTGGGGGGTAGATAATCATCTCAAAGAATACCACACAGTTATTTTCAGTGGAAGTTTGAATTAATAAGCCTGTATTACAAATACTGTAAAATACATACTAATATGAAGCTCTTATAATTAGACCAAGCATAGGGCAGTGCAGATTCAGAATCATTATCACCCCTCAGACACTATGCAAACTTAGTCAAGCTCCTTGGAAACCTTGATATTGAGGTCCACGTCACAAACAGAATAATTAAGCAGTTTATCAACTGTACAAGGGGATATTGTAGTAAACCTGTTTTAAAAATTTTAATTGCATTGGTTTATGAAGCCTAATATTTGATTTTTAGCATTTAAATTTTATTAATCTACTTTTTTTCTAAACTTAGTAGTTATCTGCTTTACTATTTTGACAAATTGTTAATCTTCATATACTCTTACTTTCCTGTTAACATGCTTTTAATTTTCTCATCCTCTATTATAAAATTCTTTAGTCTTAGAAATTTTATCTAATTTCATGGCTATTTTCAAAGACTTAAAGTACATGTTTAAAAAATTCAAGTTCTGAAACTTTTAAAGATTCCACAATTTGTGACTTATTATACATTTATCACCACCACCATCATCAATCATCATCATCATCATACCAAGTGTGTGTGTAAAGTGTGATAGGTTGTTTATTGATATGTACATACACATGTACATGCATATATAGTATGCAGAAATTCTTCTTACATATTAGCATGCATTAACTTTTTTAGTCTTCATAATAAAACATTGTGATAGATAATATTGATATTTTTTTTTTAGAGATGAGAATGCTAAAGTCCCAAAGGGTAAAATATTTGTTCAAGGTGATGCAGCTGTTAAATGGCAGCTATTCATTTTGAGTCTTTATTAATTTATGGAAACATCATTTTAAGAAGGAATAACATTGTTATTTTCATGAAATTAAAAGCAATGCCATTGACCCACTGTGTCACTACTAGTAAATCACAAGTCTGTGTAAATTTCAGTTTTCTAAGCTATAAAATCCAAAAAAAAAAAAGTATATTAAATCATTGTAAATACCCCCTGTAGCTCTTGTCAGTGATTTTAGATTTTGTTCATTATTTTAAATACTGATTAGTAAAACCTACTTCCAACAACTTTTACTAGTTATCTTTTCTCCTTATATAAACCTTTAAGAGGTAGTCAAATCAATAAATATGCATTTAGTGCTTTCAATTTACCCATACATTTATATGCTCACATATTCATACACTTATTTTTTAAACTTCACTTATTTATTGAATATTCTGTCTGATTCAGTGTCTTTGCTCTTCACTGGGGTATACAGACATGGCACTATCTTCTTGGAAATCACAATATGTGGAGGAGACCACAGTAATGCAATTATCAGAGCAGTAATTTCACAATTCTAAGTTGATAAATGCTATGAGAACAACGTTTAGAGTGTTAGGAGAGCATGTCAAAGCTGGGGAATAATTATTGCTATTTATGTCAAAGAATAAGTGTATAAGCTGTACAGTGCCGGTTATAAGGAAAATCACTATAATACTTAGATATACTGCAAAATAATATACTTTTATATAGAGAGACAACTTCTTTCTCATTTAAACACTCCATTTCGGTACCAAAGGCTTAATATTCTAATGTTTAAAACCATCGTCAGTCAGGATGGCCTAGGCTATGCTATGGTAGCAAACAACTCAATATGTTATTAATATATGACACTAAATATTTATTATTTCTTCACATTAAATGCCCATCGAGTAGTAGGTTGTAATCTGCTTATTGTCACTCAATGACTCAAGCTCATAAAAGATCATTTTCAATGTGAGTATTTGTGGTTACCATGATGGATGGAATAAAATGTGGCAAAAAATATATTAGATCTTAAAGTATTTACCTAGGTATAACACACACTACTTCCACCGTTCTTTCATTGATCAAATAAAGTCACTTGTTCAGAGCTACCATAAATTAGGAGGGAAAGCACAATCCTACCATGTAACCAGAAGGAGAATCTGAGTGCTTAATGAAATATTTAAGAAGTACCATGAACACAGCAGATATGGGAGTTTTGAATATGGGTAAAATAAACCTGAATGAGGGTGTGAATATCCCACTAGTGACATTAGCATGGGTTCTGTTATGATAAGTGGTTGAATTTTGTTTAGAAAAGAATAATGAATTCCTATTTTTATTTCTTTGGACATCTAAGTTCCATTATTTAAAATGCGTTTTTATCTACCTGATGAATATTTTATTCATTCTTAAGTCCCAAATCACATATCACTTTCTTTGAGAAGTCTTCCCTGACTCCCTTAAGTTGCAATAATCACTCATTGTCTGTGCAATATCTGTATGCTTTTCCTGCTTTGCATTTATCATGCTTAACTGTTGGTGTTTATTTATCTCTCTGAGTTCCTTACTGAATGACAAGTTCTCGGAGTACAGAGACTGTGCCTTATTCCAAAGTCCCCAGTATGTGCCATGGTGCACAGAACATAAAATATTTCCAATTCAAGCTAAATTATTTATTATATCTTGTGAGCAGTGTTTTTAATAGCGAAACATAGTTAATTATTTGATAAGAAAGAGACATTAAAAGGTAGAAAAAATGTTGTGACTCAGAAAAGGTAGAAACTTGTTCAGAAAAGTGTTACAAATGAATTCCAAAGGATGCCATTGAATCAGATATATTAATTTTATAATCAGAACTATAATATTTTTTATTTTGATGGGAGGATTATTGTTTTAGAGGTAAGAGCAACTATCAAGATTAAAATATAGATAACTAATTTGTATTTTGTGGTCTAATATTTGCTGATTGAAAGTGTTTACCAGTGGTGTACTTCAAACCCTTCCAAATCCATCATGAGAAAAGCACAACCGTTCTTGTCATTACTTCAACAACTCAACTACTCCTAACAAGAGTGCAATTATATGTACTTTTTCTGCATATAAATATATTAAAAAGTAAGGCTTTTCTAGGCTCATCTTTTAGATGATTTTTTTTCATTTATTTTAATTACTGTTACCTCAAAATTGAAAACTATGACAGTTTAGTCAACCACTGATTGCAAATTGGAGTTTTAACTCAATCAATATTATATATGCAGAGCTGAGAAGAATAAGTATGAACCAACTTGCCATAATTGCTCAGTTTCATAAATAATCTTATTTAATAGAAGTTAATTCAATTTGATGTTCTTGGCCTCGAGGTTAAAGTAAAAGTGGAGGGGAAAATTATATTTGCCTGCACTGAGTTAAGATGGTACGTGTTACACCACAAAGAAATGTACAATTTATTTAGTTTTTATGTCACCTCCTTTTTTCACTGTAAAGAATATATAGCATGTTTTTCACCCTGTTTTAAAAAACTTCTATGTAAAATTAGAACTGGTGTTGGAAAACTTTATTTTTAAAACATTTCAAAGACTAGTAGGTCCATTTAGAGCATAGTTATGATGATGTAATTTGGAAGTAGATTGCTCTGAAAGAAAGTTGTCTTCTCTGGACTTAGTTATATCATATCCTCACTGAAATGATTATTGCTTTGGAATGTTGTTCAGGAAATAGCAGTGATCAAAATACACTCAGGGTAAAACTTTTGAGTTTGAATCTTTCATTTTAGTGTCTTGGTAGAAAGAATCAAATAATTCAGTTGGCTTATTTTGAAATGAGCTGATTACTTTATAAAAACTCACTTTCATTTTAGGGAAAACCTTGAATGTCAACAACTGTAAAATAACTATGCCACACCTATGGAAGAGTAATAATCAGACTGTTAGTAAAAGAGGGGAGAACCTAAACTATTAGTTTTCATGAAAAATAAAATATTAGCCAGAAATTAAAGTGTAGTTTAATGTGGATAGAATTATTTTGTTCTGCCATTTCTGCTAGAAAAAGAATAATGGCTACAAATAAAATAACACTCATCTGCTTCCAGTAGGTGCTCTTTTAGGTCCCTGAGGAAGGCAGATGCATCTGCACCTGTCAAATGTATTAACTTTATCACAAACTGAGCTTTGGCCAAGACTCCATTTAGTTGCCTGAAATGGTGACTGCATATGAATCACAGAGACTAATTTGGATCTCCAATTCCTGGCAGAAAATAAAATCAAGTTGGGTGGCTTCTTTGACCCATTTCCTGAGATCTTCGCCCCAAGTTGGACCTCTAGATCTTACAGTTTTAAAGGCAAAGGCAGATGAAGAAAGAAGGCCACCTCAAGGGGAAAAAGAATACTTTTATCTCTAGAGTTTTGGGTAGATTTAGTAGTTAAAAATGAGTTCAGAGATAAAATCTATTTATTAAAAATTACCAAATGGGTATAGATTATATTCATGTCTCTGCATGATATCAAACATCCCTTGGATTAAGATAAGCAACTTGAGTATCAGGTATTTGAATCACTCCTTTTCATCTAATTATTAAAAAATTGTTCTTTGATGTGAGCACCTTAATCTCTGTTGAGGTATATAATAATCTATGTTTATTCTTAGCATGTGGTTAAAATATGTTCTTTATGGGGGCAAAGGCAAATAATATATGTTGTCTCTTTACATATATTATTTATGCTTTTCTAGAACATCAGATTTATTTCACTTCATGTACAGTGTGAATTTTGTCTTTGCTATAAAGTTTGGAGCCAAGTTTTTGGCCCCTACCTAAAAAGCTGTAGAATTTAAGAATATACTAAGTTTATTCCCTAAGTCTTTATATTTTTCTTTAAATTTTCTTATATAATTTAATGTACTTTATGTTACTATAATGAATCTTTTAACATAATAGTAAATTATTTCTGAACAAGACGTGTGTTTGTGTGTACTAAATACTATGTGCAATTAAGAATCATATTTTAAATTTCATATTCTTAAACTAATGTTTAATTTTTGTGACTGCACAGAAATTGCTTCCGACCAAATCTTAGTAACTGTATAATTTATAAATTAACCCACTTCTTGTTTATTGATAGGTAGGGACTCTGCCCTTACACAAATGATCTAGAGAGAAATATAAAGGTGGAAAGAAATAAACATTTATAGAAGAAAAACTAAAAGGAAAATAAATAAATTACAGAAAAAAACAATATAAATGTAAAGTCATTTACTTAATAAAAATAGGAGAATATCTTTGGATAATATACGTTTTGTGTAGGCTAGTTGCCTGTCTTGGAGAAATAGAGTGTAAGTTTTAATTTCCCAAAACAACAAAATCAGGCTTATTGAGGTATAAACTGGATAAAATATAAACACCATCTAAAACTGTATTTCTCAATGACTTTTGGCAAATGTATGAAGTCATATACCCATCGTCAAAATCAAAATAGAAAACAATTCTATTGTCATAATAAAAGTCCCCTCATGCCTTTACTATCACTTCCCTCATCCCAGGCAACAGCCTATATCCATGACTGATTATTTGAGCCTATACTTAAACCTTTTTCATAATATCATATAAATAGAATAATATAGTACCTCACTTTTTGTGTCTGTTTTTTCTCTCATAATAACATGCTTTTGAAATATAACCATGAGTTTGCAGGTAGCAATAATTCATTCTTTTTTATTACAGAGTAGATTATTCTATTTTACTCATCCATATGTCCCCGTTTATCCATCCAAACTTGAAGTTGATATTATTCCTATATTTGAAATGTCATTAATAATGTTACTGTGAACATTCACAGTTTTGTGAGGACATGTTTTCATTTCCCTTAATTGATAACTAGCAATTCAAGTGTTGGGTTTTATAGCAACAAGCATGTTTAACTACATAAGGAAATGAAAAACTCGTTTTCAAAGTGGCTGTATAACTGAGCATTCACAACAGTTTCAGTTGTCCTACATTCTCACCATTAGTTAGTACTATACATTTTAATCTTGAACCACTGTGTTAAGAATCTGTTAGCATCTCACTATATATGATTCGAATTTAGGTTACCATCTTGCCTATGATTTGAGTGTAGTTTAATGTGGTCATTTGCCATATTTTTTTGGTGAATGTCTGTTCAAATCTTTTGCCCAGGCATATTTACCATGTATCATGCCACATTGCTAAACTTGCTTATTAGGGCTAGTAGCTTTTTTTGTTGTTGGTAATTTGGTATGTTCTATGTAGATGTTCATCCTTCCTGCAAATAAAGACAATTTTATTTATTTTCAATCTGAGAACTTTTATTTACTTTATTGTCTTCTATTTGGTAGGGCAACTTTTAATAGAAGTAGTAGGAGCAAATATCTCTCTCTTGTTCCAAGTTGTACGGCAAAGACACTTACTTTTTCATAATGAAATATGATATTTGCTACATAATTACTAATGATGATATTTTGGCAGGGAACTGTTATTACATTAAGTTCTCATCTATGTGGGGTTTGCTGAATACTTTTTCCAGAATTGATATTGTACTACATCAAAGGCTTTTGCTGCATATGTTGTGATAATCATGATTTTTCCTTTTTAATCAGTTAATACATACAGAAAATTATATTAACTGATTTTCAAATGTTTATATACTCTTATATTCCTAAGAATACATGTTGGTGTTGCTCCTCTATCTCTTTCAATTTTGACAATAGGGTGTCAATTTTATATCTCTCCTTCCTTCTCATATGGGCACTTATTGCTATATATTTTCCTCTAGAGACTGCTTTAAATGTGTCCCAGAGATTCTGGTATGTTGTGTCTTCGTTCAAAAAAACTCAAAACCTAGCAGAAGACAATAAATAACTAAGATCAGAGCAGAACTGAAGGAGATAGAGACACAAAAAACCCTTGAAAAAATCAATAAATCCAAGAGCTGGTTTTTCAAAAAGATCAACAAAATAGACCACTAGCCAGATTAATAAAAAAGAAAAGAGAGAATAACCAAATAGATGCAATAAAAAACGATAAAGGAGATATCACCACAGATTCCACAGAAGTTCAAACCATCATCAGAGATTATTACAAACAACTCTATGCACATAAACTGGTAAACCTGGAAGAAATGGATAAATTCCTGGACACTTGTCTCCTCCCAAGTCTAAACCAGGAAGAAGTTGAAACTCTGAATAGACCAATAACAAGGTCGTAAGTGGAGGCAGCGATTAAGAGCCTACCACCCAAAAAAGCCCAGGTCCAGATGGGTTCACAGCCGAATTCTACCAGACATACAAAGAGGAGCTGGTACCATTCCTTCTGAAACTATTCCAAATAATCCAAAAAGAGGGAATCCTTCCCAAATCATTTTATGAGACCAACATCATCCTGATACCTAAACCTGGCAGAGACTCAGCAAGAAAAGAAAACTTCAGGCCAATATCCATGATAAACATAGATGCAAAAATCTTCAAAAAAAATACTGGCAAACTGATTGCAACAGCACATCAAAAAGCTTATCCACTATGATCAAGTAGGCTTCATCCCGGGGATACAAGGCTGGTTCAACATACACAAGTCTATAAACGTAATTCACCACATAAACAGAACCAAAGACAAAAAACCACATGATTATCTCGATTGATGCAGAGAAGACCTTTGACAAAATTCAATAGCCATTTATGCTAAAAACCTTCAATAAACTAGGTATTGATGGAACGTATCTCAAAATAATAAAAGCTATTTACGACAAACCAACAGCCAGTATCATACTGAATGGGCAAAAACTGGAAGCACTCCCTTTGAAATCCGGCACAAGACAAGGATGCCCTCTCTCACCACTCCTATTCAATATAGTACTGGAAGTTCTAGCCAGAGCAATCAGGCAAGAAAAAGAAATAAAGGGTATTCAAATAGGAAAGGAGGAAGTCAAATTGTCTCTATTTGCAGACAACATGATTGTATATCTAGAAGACCCCATTGTTTCAGCCCAAAATCTACTGAAACTGATAAGCAACTTCAGCAAAGTCTCAGAATACAAAATCAATGTGCAAAAATCACAAGCATTCCTATACACCAATAACAGACTTAAAGAGAGCCAAATCAAGAATAAACTGCCATTCGCAATTGCTACAAAGAGAATACAATACCTAGGAATACAACTAACAAGGAACGTAAAGGACCTCTTCAAGGAGAACTACAAACCACTGCTCAATGAAGTAAGAGAGGACACAAACAGATGGAGAAATATTCCATGTTCATGGTTAGGAAGAATCAATATCATGAAAATGGCCATACTGCCCAAAGTAATTTACAGATTCAATGCTATCCCCATCAAGCTACCAATGACCTTCTTCACAGAACTGGAAAAAACCACCTTAAACTTCATATGGAACCAAAAGAGAGCCCACATAGCCAGGTCAATTCTAAGCAAAAAGATCAAAGCAGGAGGCATCACACTACTGGACTTCAAACTATACTAAAAGGCTACAGTAATCAAAACAGCATGGTACTGGTACCAAAACAGAGATATAGACCAATGAAATAGAACAGAGGCCTCGGAGGCAACACAATCCGATCTTTGACAAACCTGACAAAAACAAGCAATGGGGAAAGGAGTCCCTGTTTAATAAATGGTGTTGGGAAAACTGGCTAGCCAACTGCAGAAAGCAGAAACTGGACCCCTTCCTGACACCTTACACTAAAATTAACTCCAGATGGATTAAAGACTTAAACACAAGACCTAACACCATAAAAACCCTAGAAGAAAATCTAGGTAAAACCATTCAGGACATAGGCGTAGGCAAGGACTTCATGATCAAAACGCCAAAAACATTGGCAATAAAAGCCAAAATAGACAAATGGGAGCTAATCAAACTCCACAGCTTTTGCACGGCAAAATAAACAGTCATTAGAGTGAATCAGCAACCAACAGAATGGAAAAAATTTTTGAAGTCTACTCATCTGACAAAGGGCTGATATCCAGAATTTATAAAGAACTAAAACTGATTTACAAGAAAAAAACAAACAAGCCCATTCAAAAGTGGGTGAAGGATATGAACAGACACTTTACAAAAGAAGATATACATGAGGCCAATAAACATATGAAAAAATGCTCATCATCACTGGTCATTAGAGAAATGCAAATCAAAACTACATTGAGATACCATCTCATGCCAGTTAGAATGGCAATCATTAAAAAAATCAGGAGACGACAGATGCTGGAGAGGATGTGGAGAAACAGGAACACTTTTACACTGTTGGTGGGAGTGTAAACTAGTTCAACCATTGTGGAAGACAGTGTGGCGATTCCTCAAGGACCTAGAAATAGAAATTCCATTCGACCCAGCAATCCCATTACTGGGTATATATCCAAAAGATTATAAATCATTCTACTATAAGGACACATGCACATGAATGTTCATTGCAGCACAGTTTACAATAGCAAAGACCTGGAACCAACTCAAATGCCCATCAATGATAGACTGGACAGGGAAAATGTGGCACATATACACCATGGAATATTATGCAGCCATCAAAAATGATGAGTTTGTGTCCTTTGTAGGGACATGGATGAACCTGGAAACCAT
>PVKP010039620.1:0-11703 GCA_004027715.1 Plecturocebus donacophilus
CCCCTCACAGATCCCCCTGCCCCCTCACAGATCCCCCTCGCCCTGTTTCCTCACAGATTTCCCCCCTCCCCTCTGTACAGCCGTTTCCAGCGGTCCTGATCCTGGGATGTCGGGGTTCCCGGGCTGGGCAGGAGAAGGCGACCCAAGCCCAATCCTGAGAACGGGGATCCTAGGCTCCTGACAGGCTCCTGATTATCCGAGGCGGCCGGTGGCCAAGGCTGGACCGGAAGTTGCAAGGTTCCCCACCGCCCGTGGGTTCCGCCGGTTCTGGGGGCGCCCGGCGAGGTGACAGGCCCCGGGAGCGCTGTGACGGCCCTCCGTGCCCAGGATGGAGCTGCAGGTAGCCTCCTCCATCTGCTGGGGGGACTTTGGTTCCAGGCTCCCGCGCCCTGGGGACCTGCGGGCGTCCCAGGGAGGGACGGTGCGGACGAAGGAGGCCGGGCCCCTGCGGCTCCGGTGATGGGGACCCTGGAGGTGGGCGCGCCTCGGCCCCCAAGCAGCACCTCCCACGGCCCCGTTAGCGCCTCACAGCCGGGTGGCCCTGACCCTGCGGCCACGCTGGCTGGCTCCTGATGCCTCAAAGCCTCAGTTTCTCCTCTGGCCCGCGAGGCGATCCTGTCGCAGGGTAAACCCGTGAGTGGCGCTCAGCGAGGTTGGCCGCGGCTGTGGCAGCCTTAGCCCCTCCTTCCGCTCTGGCAGCCGGGGAAGGACGCGGGTCCCTAGAGCCCGGAGGTGAGGGAGGAGAGTCGTGAGGGGCACCGGGGAGGCGTCAGAAGGGCCAGCACGGGGAAGCAGTGGGGCCGCTGTCCCGGGCAGTGCCTGGGCTCCCCTGGGGTCCCGCTTCCCGGTGCCCCCCTAGCCCAGCACCTCCCCAAGCTGACAGCCCCAGGTGCGGGCTAGGTGTGGCCTCCTGCCTCCCACTCCTGCGTCCAGGGGAGTCATGAATCCCCCCAGCCCTGCTTCAGGATCACCCTCCACTGTCCAGGGTTCCGCATGCCCCACCTGGCCTTTTTCCTTTTCCCTCTTCCCTCCCTCCCTCCCTTCCTTCCTTCCTTTTTGATAGAATTTCACTCTTGCGGCCCAGGATGGAGTGCAGTGGCTGGTATCAGCTCACTGGAACCTCTACCTCCGGGTTCAAGCGATTCTCCTGCCTCAGCCTCCCGAGCAGCTGGGATTGCAGGCGTGGGCCACCACGCCCGGCTAATTCTTTGTATTTTTAGTAGTGATTGGGTTTCACCACGTTGGCCAGGCTGGTCTCGAACTCATGGCCTCATGTGATCCTCCTGCCTTGGCCCCCCAAGGTGCTAGGATGATAGATGTGACCTTCCACATTGGCTCTATTGCCGAGTCCTGGGATCAGCTGGGCCTGGGTCCCATGTACTGTTTCTGCTGTTGGATAGATTTCCATCAGAAGCACAGGACAGAAAATGGGGGAGGACAGGGCTTCCCAAGGAAATCGGTGTGCGGTTCACAGATGGGGCTACCAAGTGGGATGCTAGGGATGCCTTGGCCTGGGTGTCCCCTAAGCAGAGCCTGAGGGACAGACTTGTGGGCATATGGTTTACCGGAGGGTGGATCCCAGGAACATAGTGACGGGCTGGGGTGTGACATGGTCAAGTGGGAGGCCTCATTTAGTCGGCCCAGGGCTCCCACTCCTGGGACCCAGAGCCTGCACACGCATGAATGCCAGGAGGGTCCAGGATCCCCCCAGAGGTGTTGGAGAAGGCTTGGGCAGGAAGCTGGATGGCAGCAGGGGCTGAGCAGAGGTGAGCAGGAGGATGCATTTGCCCAAGTGCACACCACACATCTGCATGGCCCTCACTGCACAGGGCCCTGTGCCAACCTCCCATAGCTGGCCGCTTCTCACCCAGACAACCTTGTCGCCCACCCATCTGCATGCCATCTTCAGCCACCTGCTCTCCCAAGAGCAGCAGGGTCATCTTCCCCAAACCCAAGGCCACCCTGCCTTCCCCACCCCTCCCAGAGCCCCTACTACTCTGGAGGCTCAGCATGAAGTTGAGAAGCTTCCAGGGCTCCGGGCCCTGCCTGACCCTGACTGTCCCGGCTGCATCCTGTCCCCTGTCTGCCACCTCATGACCCCAGCCGAGCTAGCTTGGTTGTGGCATGGGGAAACCGGAGCAGGTGGGGCTGCCCAGGCTAAAGGAACGGGGTCAAAGTGCAGGACTTTTCTGATGGGGCAGCAGCTGGGAAAATGGAGTGAGTGGCCAGGGAGGGCTGTTTATGGGGTGGCCTCTGCAGGGCCTTGGCAGCCACAGCCCCGTCCAGGCCTCCAAGCTTGCCTGGCGACAGGGCCCAGGTGTGAGTTGGACTGCAGGTCTCTGGTGGGTCTGGTCTGAGTTCGGGGTCAGTGAGGCAGACTGCTTGGGAGACAGGTGCCCCCTTCCCGGGTGTGGCCAAGCGTGGGGTGAGAGAACTGGGCTCTGCTGGGCTCTGCCTGGCTGTGTGACATCGGATGACCTCACTGTGACCTTGCGCTGCACCACTGCCTTGGTCAGAAGAAAGGGAGGCTTGGTGGGGTGGGCTGAGCTCCAGGACTGCCTAAGAGCTAAGGGCTCTCATCTCTCTTTGCCCACCTGTGCGTGGCTTCCCTGATGGGAAAGATTGAGTGACGGGATTCCTCAGTGTCCCGCCCTTTCGGAGGCACAGAGCTGCAGGAGCTGCGGTGAGGGCCGGGACCAGGTGGCCTCTAGACCCCAGGCTCTGGAAGCGTCCCTGCCTGCTCTCCCTGAAGGACTTCCCAGGCCATCCCTCCTTCAGGCCAGAACGTGCTGCTATGGCTGTGGGTCCCTGCCTGCCCTCCCCAGCCTGGGGACTGTGGTGGCAGGGCTGGAGGCTGAGTTCTTTCTGGGTACCCCAGGTCACCTAGCAGAGGCCCTGGCCCCGAGCGGGCACTGAGGGAGGCCCTCGCACGTCTGGGGGCCCTGACTCCTCTCTGTGAGCATTTGAGGCTGCTCCGGTTCTCCCTGGGGTGGGAGCCAGGATCTGGCGTGGCCTCACAGGTGACTGTGGCAAGTGGGAGCTGGCCTGTCCCCTGGACCCCCACCCTGGCCTGGCACAGCTGGTGTCCACTCCCACTCCCCGAGGGTACTCAGACGAAAAGTGTGTGGTTTCTATGGAATAAAACAGCCACTGTTTCTACCCTGGCCTTTGAGCTGCCAAAAAAATGTGCAGTATTTATGATCCAGCCCCCGGCTACCCGGCCACGCACCAGCATCTGGCAGCTGAGGCCCCTGTTCTTCCTTCCCAGGTCTGGAAGCCGTCCCCGGCCCTTCTGGCTTCTGATCTAGTGCCTGGTGGCCCAAGTCTTCTGGTGTTCAGGACAGACAGAGAGAAACACCCCCACCCTCCCCTCTGACTTCTAGGCAGCCCCAGTAAGGCAGGGGAGTCCATTGCAGGCCCTAGATCCAGGCTGTGGGAACCACTGCCTGCAGACGCCCCCTGGCCATGGAGCACCAGCTGTGACCCCATCTGTCTTCCTCGGGGTGCTCTGTGCCCTCCACGCTGCCTTCCAGACTGCATGGCATCTTGACTAGCAGGAGGAAAAATCTCAGCGCACACACGGGGCAGGGCCAGCCTCACAGCTCCTGTCTGCCTGCTAGAGCCATTGGTGCGAGGACCTGTGGCATCCCTTCTGGAGAGGCCTAGGAGACCCAGCTGTGGGGCAGAGGCTGGATTGGGAGCCCCATTTTGGTGCCTCCTGCTGTCCTTCCATACCTCCACACCAGGGAGGCCTGGCAGGGCACCTTTCCATCTGTGTGCTCCCAACACTGAGGCTTCCTTGTCTCAGCTCAGCCCCAGCAGGTCCCCAGAGGCACCTGGGGAATGGCGCAGGTATCCTCACACATAATCCCCAGCACGCCTGCCCCAGGGGTTCCGAGGTCTTGCTGGATCCCCAGGGAAGGGTCAGCAGTTGGAGCTTTGGGCCTTTCCCTACAGCTGCATTTCAGCAGGGAACACAGCCGCTCTGGCATGCCGGGGCTTGTGGTCCAGAGAGGCAGCTGCCACCTGGCGTGGGAGGCTTCTCAAGCTTGTCAGGCAGAGACTCATAACTCAGTGGTGAACCCCACTTGACCTCAGGACCACCTGCCTGTCTCTAGTCCAGGCTCTGCCCTGTCCTGGGCTCCCCTGGACCCCCTGGCACAGCCTTGTGCTACTCAGCATCCACAGCAGGGTCGACTCCCAACATCCCCTCCCTCAGGAACCAAGAGCTAGGACTCGTCCACACAGCAGTGCCTGCCAGACCTCCTTCAGCACTGATGGATGGAACAGCCAGACCCTGCACTCTGGACAGTAGGGAAGACTTGTGGCTGATGGGTCTCAAGAAGTTCATTTATTTATTTTTATATATTTATTTATTTGAGACAGGATTTCTCTCTGTTGCCCAGGCTGGAGTGCAGTGGCATGATCATGGCTTACTGTAGCCTCGACCTCCTGGGCTCAATCCATCCTTCAGCCTCAGCCTTCTGAGTAGGTGGGGCTGGTATGGCTTTGGGGTTTCTCTTTGTTGCCCAGGGTGGTCTCAAACTCCTGGGCTCAAAGGATCCTCCCACCTCAGCCTCCTAAAGTGCTGGGATTACAGGCGTGAGCCACTGTACCCTGCCAAGAAGTTAATTTGTTTGTTCATTCTTGACTCAGCAGAGTTGCACACCAAAATGGCTCAGTGAGTTGGCCTGGTGTGGAAAAGGGAGGGGTGTTCTGAAGATCAGTCCTGCTCTTGGTGGGTCAATGACCTTCAGCAGATCTTCACCCCTCTCTGAGCCAGTTTCCTCATCTGAAGGTGGTTGAACTGTTGGATTAAACCAGATTAGTCCAGAGTTGCCCAGAATTTTGTACACAAGATGCATTCATGAAGGACTATGACTTTTTTCTAAGAGTTGATAGCTTAGTTCTCACACATAGGTCTTGGATCTGCTTTCAGTTAATTTTTGTGTGTGCCGTGAGGCAGAGGTCCACCTGCATTCTTTTGCATGGTGGAAATCCAATTGTTTCAGCATCATTCGTAGGAGACTCACGACACCCTTGACAAGTGAGTCAACCACAAATGTATGGCTGTTTAAAATGAACTCTCAATTCTATTTCATTGGTCTATATGTCTCTCTCCATGACTTGGGTCTTCATTGCTGGCATGGTGGTAGGCTTGAAATCTGAAAGTGTAAGTCCTCCAGCTTTGTTCTTTGTGGAGACTGTTTTCTTTTCATTTATAATTGCCCTGACTAAAAGTACCTCCAGTAGAATGTTGACTAGAAGTGACTGAAGCAGACATCTTTGTCTTGCTCCTGATCTTAGAGGAAGAGTTCTAAGTCTTTCTCCTTAGCTAGCTGTGGGTTTTATGTAGCTGTCCTTTATTAGGGTGAGAAAGTTCCCTTCTATTCCTAGTTGTTGAGTGTTTATTTTTTATTATGGAAAAATATTGGATTGCCTTTTTTTTGCATCAGTTGAGATGATCATGTGATTTTTATTTTTATTCTATTAATATGGTGTATCACACTGATTTTTTCGGTATGTTGAACCACCTTTGCATTCCTGGAATAAATCCCACTTGGTCATGGAGCACAATCATTATTTTTTATGTTGCTAGATTTGGCTTTCTAATATTTTATGGAAACTTTTGTGTCCATACATGAGGGATAGTAGTCTGTAGTTTTCTTTTCTGGTGATGTCTTTGTGTGGTTTTGGTGTCAGGATATGACTGGCTTCACAGAACGAGTTCTTTCCTCTTCTATTTTTTGGAAGAGTTTGGGAAGCATTTGTGTTAATTCCTTTTTAAATATTCGGTAGCATTCACCAGTGAAGCTGTCTGGTCCCGGACTTTTCTTTGTAGGAAGTTTTTTGATTACTAATTCAATCTCTTTGCTTACTATAAGTCTTCATATTTTTTCGGGCCTCTTTTTCTTGAGTCAGTTTGTGTTTCTAGGAATTTGTTCATTTCTTCTAGGTTATCAAATTTCTTGGCACACAATGTTCACAGCATTCCTTTATTATTTTTATTTCTGTAAGGCTGGTACTAATGTTCCCTCCTTTCATTCCTGATTTTAGTAATTTGATTCTTCTGTCTTTATTTCTTGGTCAGTGTAGCTAAAGGTTTGTCAATTTTATGTTTTTTTCAAGAACCAACTTTTGGGTTTGTTAACATTCTTTATTGTTTTTCTATTCTCTATTTAAAAAAATTTTTTCCCCTGTAATTTTTTTTTTTTTTTTTTTTTGAGACTGAGTCCTGCTATGTTGCCCAGGCTGGTCTTGAACTGGACTCACATGATCCTCCTGCCTCAGCCACTCAAGCAGCTCTCTAATCTTTATTATTTCCTTTTTTTCTGCTTGTTTTGGGTTTAGTTTGTTCTTTTTTCTGTTTTTTAAAAGATGGAAGATTAAGTTATTGATTTGACATCTTTTCTTTTTTATTTAAAAAAATTAGGAGTTTCTAGCTATAAATATCCCTCAAAGCACACTTTTAGCTGCATGCCATAAGTTTAGTAAGTTGAGTTTTCTTTTATCTCAAAGTATTTTCTAGTTTTCATTAGCATGTCTTTGACTCATTGGTTATATAGGAGTGTGTTGTTTAATTTCCGTGTATTTGTGAATTTCATAAATTTTCAACTATTAAGGATTTCTAATTTTATTTCATTATGGGCAGAGAACAAAGTTGGTATAATTTTAATTATTTTGAATTTATTGAGACTTATTTTATGGCCAAACATATGGTCTATCCTGGGAGAATGTTTCATGTGCACTTGAAAAGAATGTGTATTTCTGGCTGGGCGCAGTGGCTCACACCTGTGATACCAGCACTTTGGGAGGCTGAGACAGGTGGATCACTTGAGGTCAGGAGTTTGAAACCAGCCTGGCCAACATGGTGAAACTCCATCTCTACTAAAAATGCAAAAATTAGCCAGGGGTGGTGGTGCATGCCTGTAGTCTCAGCTATTCGAGAGGCTGAGGCATGAGAATTGCTTGAACCTGAGAGGTGGAGGCTGCAGTGAGCTGGGATCAGACCACTGCATTCTAGTCTGGGTGACAGAGTGAGACTCCATCTCAAAAAGAAGAATGTGTATACCTTTATAGTTGAATGGAGTGTTCTACAGATGTACGTAAGGTTGAGTTGGTGGATAATGTTGTTCAGGTCTTCTACTTCCTTGTTGATTTTTTGTCTAGTTGTTACAATTTCAGTTTGCTTTTGTATAGTGACCTTAGATCCTGCAACCTTGCTAAATTCACTTATTAGTTTTAGTAAAATGTTTTTGAAATTCTTCTGCATTTTCTACGTACAGATCATGTTATCTAGAAATAAAAACAGTTTTATTTCTCCTTTTGCATTCTGTATGCCTTTTATTTCTTTTTCTTGCCTTATAGTACTGGCTAGGACCTCCAGAACAAATAGCAGCAACAATAGAATGGACAGTCTTGCTTTATTCCTGTTCTTAGCTAGAAATCATTGAGGCTGTCAACATTGAGTAAGATGTTAGCTGTAGGTGTTTTGTAGATGCTGTTAATGAAATTGAGTAAGTTTACTTCTACTATTAGTTTTCTGAGAGTTTTTTTTTTAATCATGAAAAGATATTGAATTTTGTCCAATTTTTTTGCATCAATTTAAAAAATTTCATTGTATGGTTCTTTCATCTATTAAAATTACCATGTGATTTTTTCTACATTATTCTATTCTTATTGTGAATTATATTGATTAGTTTTTCAAGTGCTACATTAACCTTGCATTCCTGAGATTAACCCCTCTTGGTTATTAAATATTATTCTCTTTATATTGATTCTCCTTGTTAATTATTTGTTGAGGATTTTTGTGTCCCTGCTTAAGAGGGAGATTGTTCTGTAGTTCTCTTTTTCTACGATGTCTTTGGTTTTGAACCAGGATATTTGGAGAGTCACTGACAGGTATAGCCACACAGAGACAAACAGTCAAACAAATGGAGCACCACACACACTCACACACAGGCTCACACATTCACACATAGGCTCACACATTCGCACACAAACACATTCACATAAAGGCACATGCATTTACACGCAGGCACACACATTCACAGGTAGACTCACACATTCACATGCAGGTATACACATTCACATGTATTCACATGCAGGCACACATTCACATGCAGGAACACACATTCACATACAGGCACAGCAACTGACACATATTCACATGCAGGTCCACACATTCACATGCAGGCTCATGCATTCACATGCAGACACACAATTCACACACAGGCACACACATTCACATGCAGGCTCACACATTCACACAGGCATGCACACACATTCACACACAGGCTCACATATTTGCATGCATTCACACACAGGCACACACATTCACAGGGAGGCTCACATAGGCTCACACAGAGGCACACACATTCATGCACAGGCATGCACACATTCACCCACAGGCACACATGTTCACATACAGACACATACATTCACAGGCAGATTTACATATTCACATGCCTTCATACACAGGAACACATATTTGCATACAGTTACACACAAGCACATTCACATACAGGCAGACACATTCACATGCAGGCAGGCTCACACAGGCACACACACAGGCACACACAGGCAGACACATTCACATGCAGGCTCACATAGGCACACACATGTTTACACACAGGCACACACACATTCACATGCATTCAGGCACAGGTTCACACACATTCACACACAGGCTCACACACAGGCACACATATTCACACACAGGCTCACATAGACACCCTCGAGGATGCTTTAGTCCCACATGCAGTCAGGAGCTTGCATTCACTGAGGACCCTGCTGTGGTCTGCACCTGTGCTCATTTCTCAGCTGGGACAGTGTGGGGGTGCTCCTTGAATGCCGTCTGTTTTTCCTATTCTGAAAAGAGCCCTACCCTGGTTACAAATCCTTCACGATCATGATTTCTGCTGCTTCCCAGGAGTCATCGGGGTGCAGGAAGCCAGCCTTCTGACAGTGCCCTTCTGTGGCCCTGTCCCTGTTCTGTGGACGAAGACACGGCCTTCCAGGGATGGGGCAGTGCATTCCAGGGCCCTTATCCTGTCCAGCCACCCCTCCCTCCCACAGCATCCCCACCTGGCCCCATATGGCATTGACTTTGACCCCCAGCGCCCTTCTTGGTGGCAGGAGTGAGCTGTACAAGCTTGTGGTGATGGAATGCCGGGCTGGGGACAGCCTTTGTGAGAGGCCATGAGAGCTGGCACCAAGGGGCCCTAGCCGTGGGATGCCCTGCAGGCTCCTGGGGCCGTGTCCCTCCTGCAGCTGTTCCAGCCCCACAGAGTGTGTGTGATGCAGCGTATACATCCCGCAGTTCTTCGAGGCCTGGCGAGTCACAGCCTGCCCTGTGTTGATTTTGCTGCTCAGCGAGGTGTGTGGGTAGATAGTGTCACGGTTATCAGGAGGCAGAGAAGCCCAGGCAGAAGCAGGTCTTGAGGAGGCTAGATGGAGCCCCCAACCTGGAAGCTGTGGCTTGCTTTCCTGAGATCCTGGACCTCAGCCCTGGCAGCAGTGGGAGCCTGTTTCTTCACCATCAAAGGACCATGTTTTGCGAGTGTTTGCAAGGGTTAGGGATCTTCACGAATGACTCTCTATGGGCTTTCTCCAGGGACAGGGCCCCTTCCAGGTGGGAAGGGGAGGGTGGTGCTGTCTGGGGAGGTGGGTGAGGGGACCACAGTCTGAGGTCCAAATTCCAAAGGGATCACCGCTTAGACTCCTTCTTTCTTCATTCCCTCATTTCTTTTTTTTCTCCCTCCTTACCTCCCCATACATTTTTTTTTGGAGCTACTGGGGCTGAGGGTGGGAGCTGCCTCCTGGGATTGGGGCGGCCTTGGAAGATGGGGCCTCCAGTGAAAGCCTGGAGTGGGGGCTGGGAGGAGGGGCCCAGCGTGCTATAGTTCCAGTCCCGGGGTCATGGGGGGCCCTTGAGCACTGGGGACCCCAGCGCCTCTGTGCAAGGGATGGCTCTGAGGCCCTGTACTGATGGAGGACTCTGTGTTTACCTAATGCGGGGGTGCATGGGGGTTGGCAAACAGCCCTTGACTGCTGGCAGAGGCTGTCGGCTTGGGTGGCGTCCAGAGGCCCCTCAGCCCTGCATACCTTCCTCCCGGGCTCCAGTCCCGCCACCCCCACCTTCTTGAACACTGACCTGCAGCGACCCTGAACAAAAGGAAATCCCTAAAGCTAATGTCCATGGGGGCTGGTGGGAAGTGGAGCAACAGTGGGGGTGGGATCAGAGCCCTCGGAAGCAGGGAGTCATGCTGCGGTGGGAGCGTCCCCTTGCCTGCCCCAAGCCCAAGGGGAAATACCTGAGTGAGCCCTGGCCCGTAGGAGGCGTGTGAGGAATGTTCTGAAAATCCTAGGCTGAGTGAGTGGGGCCCTCATCCCAGGCAGGGTCTAGGGCCAGAGACAGAAAGGCTTGTCTGAGGACACACTGGGAGCCAGCCTGTCTTTGCACACCTCCAGACCTCACCCCAACCTGGATATCCAAGCCAGGCCCCCCAAGAATCTGGCCCTGAGCAGGTGGAAGAGGGGAGGGGCAGGAAGACAAGGTGTCAGCTGGGGGGAGTTGGGGGGGTCGGTCCCACATCCAGAGGACAGATTCATGACAGCCTGAAAAACACCCTCCGGAAAAAGCAGCCCAAATCGTCTCATGTGCTTCAGAAATTCTGGCATTTTCCCCCTCAAAATCTGTCCTAGTTATGCTTGAGATCTCCTGACCCCAGAATACTTTTATTTATGACAGAAAATTCATCTCCATGGCAACGCCTTAGGAAGCTGCAGCCTCAAGATTATAACTTCCCAAGCAATCAAGACAATAAACGGATTTTTCACAAAACGGCTAAGAGTGACTCTGGCAAGAATTGGCCCCTCTGCAGTCTGGGGATGGGGGTTTGGAGTTGGGAGGGGTGAGGGGACAGAAGGAGGGCCTAGGGTTGAAGTAAAGCCCACCAATGTGGTGGGTCCGAGGGAGGGAGTCTCACATTGTTCTGTGTTCCAGCTTTTAAAGAGAAGTGCACTTAACCCCTTCATCAAATCAAACATGACCCTGGGCTGCCCCAGAGGACCTGAGTGAGCATCCCCACATCAGGCCCGGCAGGCGCCTGCATACTGCAGTGTCTGAATCTCCAGTCACCTCCAAAGCACACATTTGTGCCTCATCCTCCTTGTTTGAGAAACTGGCAGGAAGCATGGAAGAGGTCGCCTTGTCCCGGGGAACCACAGGAGCCTCTCTTTGGCAACCCTTAGGGATCCAAGGCTGGAAACCCCTCTACAAATGTCTTGGAGGAGCTTTCCAGACTTAGCCCAAATCCCACAGTGAGGAGGCAAGTACCGGCCAGTTTCAGCAGAGATACTTTCTCAAATCAGATGGTGCCTATTGCAGAGGCCTCAGTTGGACAAAGTGGAGCCATCCCTCTGGTCCTAGATCCTCTCATCCATCCATCCACTCATCCATCATCTCCCCTCCATCCATCCATCAACCTATCCTACTATCCACTCACCCATCCATCCATTCATTCATCCATCCAGTCAGTCATGTGTCCAATCATCATTGATCTATCATCTATCCATCTATCCAACTATCCACCCATTCATCCATTTACCCATCCATCCATTCACACATCCATCCACCCATGCATTCCTCCATCCATTCATCCATCCATCCATGAATCCATCCAATCATCTATCAACCTA
>PVKP010039621.1:0-20025 GCA_004027715.1 Plecturocebus donacophilus
AGTTTGACAGAGACCATCATGTGGCCACTGGCACACCGTGATATATTTCCGGCCAGGCATGGTGGCTCACGCCTGTAATCCCAGCATTTTGGGAGGCCAAGGTGGGTGGATCACAAGGTCGGGAAATCAAGACCATCCTGGCCAACATGGTGAAACCCTGTCTCTACTGAAAATGCAAAACTTAGCTGGGCATGGTGGTGGATGCCTGTAGTCCCAACTATTCAGGAGGCTGAGGCAGGAGAATTGCTTGAATCTGGGACGCAGAGGTTGCAGTGAGCTGAAATTGGGCCACTGACTCCAGCCTGGCCACAGAGCAAGACTCCGTCTCAAAAAAAAAAAAGGAAGATATTTTCTCATCCTCAAATTCCCTCTTGCCCTCTGTAGTCAGCTCACCGCACACCCTAGCCGCTGTGACAGCCACCAGTCTGTCTCCATGCCCGTCGTTTTGGCTTTTCCAGAATGTCACATGAATGGATCAAACAGGGTGAGACATGTTAAGCCTGGCTTTCCTCACTTAGCCTCATGCATTTGAGGTTCTTCTGTGTGGTGGAGTCCAATTACCCAGTCTGTTCTCTTTTTTTAGAGACAGGGTTTCACTCTGTCACACAGGCTGGAGTGCAGTGGTGCAGTCATTGCTCACTGCAGCCTTGACCTCGTGTGCTCAAGGGATCCTCCTGCCTGGGCCTCCCAAAGTGCTGGGATTACAGGCGCGCACCACGGCACCCACCCCTCAGTCTGCTTTCCTGGATTGTTCTGGTAGCTTCTCTCAGGAGCTTTTGCCTAGCTGAAGGTCACAAAGAGTTTCTCTTCCATTTTCTTCCAGAAGCTTCCTGCTTTTAGGTTTTACATTTGGGTTCACGATGTATTTTGAGTTAAAGTTTGTGTATGGTGCAAGTTATGGATTGGGGTAAATTTTTTTTGCATTTGGATGTCCACTTGAGTCAGCCCTGCTTACTGAAAAGACTGCCCTTTCTCCACTGAATTACCTTCCAGTCCTTGTTGAATCAGCTGACATGTTTGTGTAGGTTCATTTCTGGGCTCTGTTTTGTTCTACTGATCTATGTTTCTGTCCTTTCACCAACACCCTACTGTCTTGATTTCCTTAACTCTATACTTAAGAAATTCCTCCAACTTCCTTTTTATTTATTTATTTTTTATTTATTGAGACAGAGTCTCGCACTGTCACCAGGCTGGAGTGCAGTGGCACCATCTCGGCTCAATGCAACCTCCGCCTCCTGGGTTTAAGTGATTCTCCTGCCTCAGCCTCCCGAGTAGCTGGGACTACAGGCATGTGCCACCATACCCAGTTAATTTTTTTGCATTTTTGGTAAAGACGGGGTTTCACCATGTTGGCCAGGATGGTCTCGATCTCCTGACCTGGTGATCCGCCCACCTCAGCCTCCCAAAGTGCTGGGATTACAGGTGTGAGCCATGGTGCCTGGCCTTCTTTCTATTTTTAAGACAGAGTCTAACTCTGTCATCCAGGCTGGAGCACAGTGGTGCTCACATGTCAACTCACTGCAACCTCTGCCTCCTGGGTTCAAACGGTTCTCCTACCTCAGCCTTCCGAGTAGCTGGGACCATGTTGCCCAGGCTGGTCTCAAAATCCTAAGCTCAGGCAATTCGCCATCACACTCAGCTAATTTTTTTTTTTTTTTGAGATGGAGTCTCTCTCTGTCACCAGGCTAGAGTGCAGTGGTGCCATCTTGGCTCACTGTGACCTCCGACTCCCTGGTTCAAGCAATTCTCCTGCCTCAGCCTCCCAAGTAGCTAGGATTACAGGCATGCACCACCATGCCCAGATAATTTTTTGTATTTTTTTTAGTAGAGACAGGGTTTCACCATGTTGGCCAGGATAGTCTCGATCTCCTGACCTTGTGATCCGCCCACCTCCCAAAGTGCTGGGATTACAAGTGTGAACCACCATGCAGAGCCCACACTCAGCTAATTTTTATATTTTGTTGTTGTTGTTGTTGTTGTTTATTGCATTTTAGGTTTTGGGGTACATGTGAAGAACATGCAAGATTGTTGCATAGGTTAATTTTTGTATTTTTAATAGAGATGGTGTTTCACCACGTTAGCCAGGCTGGTCTCAAACTCCTGACCTCAAGTGATCTGCCTGCCTCGGCCCCCCGAAAGTGCCAGGATTACAGGCGTGAGCCACCAAGCCCAGCTGGCCAGGTTCCCTTCCCTTTCAAAACTGTTATGTCTATTCTATGTTTTGCCTTTCTATAAAAATTTGAGAATACAGAAAAATAAAAATTAGAGAATCTGCTTGTAAATTTCTACAAAAACTCCTGCTGAGACCAGGACTGAGATTGCGTTGAGTCTGTAGATCAGTTTGGGAGGAACTGGCATCTGAACAGCACTGAGTCTTCCCATCCGTGCGCCTGGTGCACGTCCTCACTGGGTTAGGTCTCGTTTCACCTCTTCTGTCAGTGCCTTTAGTGTTTGGTATCCAGGTCTTGCACATGTGTTGTTAGATGTATACGTAAGTATTTCATAGTTTTAGGTGCCTTTGTAAAGGATGCTTTTTAAAGAAAGTTCCATCTCCAATTGTTTGTTGTTAGTATATAGAAATGCAATTGATTTTTATAAATTGACGCTTTCTGTGGCTTTGCTGCACTCATTTGTTTGTTATCAGCCTTTAATGTCTGACAGTCCACTGTGTGCAAAGAGGTAGCTCTCTTATGTGGGTTTATGTTGCTGCTTTACCAGCAGTGGGGGCAGGAGGATTGAGTAGGTGCTTGTGTGTGTGTGTGCACGCACGTGTGAAGCATGTGCTGGACTTTGCATTTCCTCATTTGGGGGTCGCCTGTTCGTATCTTTGGCTGCTTTTCTTTTTCTTTTTTCTTTTTTGAGATGAAGTTTCCATCTTGTTGCCGAGGCTGGAATGCACAGGCATGATCTCGGCTCACTGCAACCTCCACCTCCCAGGCTCAAGCCATCCTCCTGCCTCAGCCTCCTGTGTAGCTGGGACTACAGGCGCCCGCCATCACGCCCGGCTAATTTCTGTGTTTTTAGTAGAGATGGGGTTTCATCATGTTGGCCAGGCTGGTCTCGAACTCCTGACCTCAAGTAATCCACCAGTCTCAGCCTCCCAAACTGCTGGGATTATAGGCGTGAGCCACCTCGCCTGGCCTGTTTTCTTATTTCTTTTTTTGTTTGTTTGTCTTTTTTTTCTTATTGTTTCTTAACATTATTTAGGGGTTCCTTATATATTTGGGTTATTAATCCCTATCTTTAATACCTCTTAAAATAGTGTCTCTAGCCTATCATTTGCCTTTGCACTCTGCTTAGGGTGTCTTTTGCCACACAGACGTTTTAGTGTTTCTGTTGTGTGATGCATCAGTCTTTTTCTTCATGGATTCTGGGTTTCCTGTATTGCATAAGAAGGGCACCCCAGCCTGGAGCTGCACTCCAAGTCACTTTATGATATATATTCTTTTTTTTTGAGATGGAGCCTTGCTCTGTCACCAGGCTGGAGTGCAGTGGCACGATATCAGCTCACTGTGACCTCTGTCTCCCGTGTTCAAGCGATTCCCCTGCCTCAGCCTCCTGAGTAGCTGGGACTACAGGCATGTGCCACTAAGCCTGGCTAATTTTTTGTATTTTAGTAGAGGCAGGGTTTCACCATGACCAGGATAGGCTCGATCTCCTGACCTCATGATTCAGCCACGTTGGCCTTCCAAAGTGCTGGGATTACAGGCGTCAGCCACCACGCCCAGCACTTTATGATACATTTTAAACCTGAGTAAGCTTGGTCTCCCTTCACCCTCTTAACTTCAGGATTCTTGCCTGTTTTTTGTTTTAAACCAACTTTAGGCGTACTTTCATACGATAAAATGGGCTTATTTTAAACACAGTTTGGGCTGGGCACGGTGGCTTATGCCTGTGATCCTGGCACGTTGGGAGGCCAAGCAGGAGGATCACTTGACGTCAAGAGTTCAAAACCAGCCTGGCCAACATGATGAAACCCTGTCTCTACTAAAAATACAAAAAAAATTAGCCAGGCATGGTGGCAGGCACCTGTAATCCCAGCTACTTGGGAGGCTGAGGCAGGAGAATCGCTTGAACCCAGGAGGCAGAAGTTGCAGTGAGCTGAGATCGCACCACTGCACTCCAGCCTGGGTGACAGAGCCAGACTCTGTCTCAGACTAACTAACTAAAGAAATAAATGCGCAGTTTGGTGAGTTCTAACAGGTGCACACATCTACATAGCCACCCACACCATCAAGACATTGGATCTTTCTATGACTCCAGAAAGTTCCTGTGCACACCGACAGCCAATCCTCAAGGTACAACCCAGTCCTCAGCCCCAGGTCCTCCACCCAAGCCAAGGTGCATTATCACAACTAATAAATTAACTTCCGTGCAATACTGCTAACCAAACTACAAACTCTAATCAGATTTCACCAGCTTTCTCAATGACAATTTTTTATGCTGCAGGATCTGACCCTGGGCTGGCTGCTGTTAGTTCTCCTGCCTCCGTGATGTCCTTGGGTCTCAGCCATTTCTCCGCCTTGCACTGTCTGTCTGCGGATTCCGGGTTCCCACCCAGGGCTGCTGCCTCCACGTCCCTTGATCCTCCCAGCGGCACTGGCCTCACTGTTTCCCCCGCCCCCGATCCCCTTGCGTGTGGCTGGAGGATGAGCGAGGCTGAGGCCGGAGCATCCCCGACTGCGCTCTCTGCAGCTGCAGCTTGGGCCCACCCCAGTCCCTCTGTCCTGTCTCCCAGGTCAAGCACGGGCAGCTGCGGAAGCAGCAGGAGAAGATGATCTGTGCCATGGAGATGGCGGTCGCCCGCAGAGAGACTATGACTATCCAGGCTGAGGGGCAGCTCAAGATGGACAAGAAGGTGCTCACCTACACCAAATTCCACCACAAGCAACTCGAGCTGCGCCGGAAAATCAGGGACACCCGCAAGGTAGGGAGCAGCGGAAAGGAGGCAGGGCACCTGCTTCTCTCTCTGGGGCCCCAGGAACATTCCAGGAAAGCGTCTTGCCGGGTCCAGGGTGAGGATGCAGAGGCTGTGAGAGGGGCCGTGCTCACTTCTGCTAACTTGCTGCTGGGTGCCGGGTCGGAGGCAAGGATGCAGAGAGACTGTGCTCAGCACTGCTAACCTGCTGCTGGGTGCTGGGTTGGGGGCAAGGATGCAGAGGCTGTTAGAGGGGCCATGCTCAGCACTGTTAACCTGCTGCTACCACGGGGCCTGTCTCTGGGTTTGCAGAATGCCTATGCCAGATAGAGCCGCTGATAGCCAGAGATGGCCCTGTTTCAGCCCCTCCCTGCATATCAGAGGTGGCATCGGGGAGGCATCAGGGAGGCACAGAGTTCTGGCGCAGAGGCTGGCCCACGCTGGGGAGCCCGAGTGAGTGCTGGGGACTGGCTGTTGGGAGCGGGGCGGGCTCCCCCAGAGCCCGCATCCCCGTACCCCAGGCCACGTCCACTGGGCGTGCAGTGAGTGGCCCACACTGGGAGGGCCTGGCCGGAGCTGTCCTGCTCTCACCTCAGCTGTGACCAGCCAGGGGCCCTGTGCTCACACTGCCCAGGTTGGCCCCACGGCCCTGCTGACCTGCTGTGTGACCTCGGTGCATGTGGGCCTTTCCAGACCTTCAGGGCCGCATGTGCCAGGGTCAGGGGGGTGGGCAGAGTTAAATGTAGCAGCAAGCACAGCCATGGATGGGGAGGTGACCTTGGGGACAGCTGACAGCATTTCTCAGAGCCACACCAGTCCACTCCTGAGTGGGGCATACGGTCTGATCTCCCAGAGCCTTGGTTTACCAACCTGTGAAATGGGTGCCCAGTTCTTGGAGTCACCCAGAAGGTTCCCTGGAGAGTGCTGCAGTCATCCCTGTGGGGAAAGATTAGCCAAAAACAGCAGACAGGCCTGGGCTCCTCATTTGGAAGCTTCTGGAGAGAAGCGGCAGAGTGGTCTCTTCTCAGTCCTTGCCCAGTACACTGGCCACTCCTGATGCCATTCCTTCCTTAACTTCCTGTCCCAGCCCCTGACCACTCCTTGCTGCCCTGGGCACTACCTCAGTCCCCTGCCAGGACCCCTATTCCCACCCCACATCCCTGTCTGCTCCAAGCAGCACCCAAGTCCCCCAGACCCAGGCCCTGCACTCCACATGACACCATCACTGCTACACAAACAGGTCCTTGTCCTCACCTCTGCCAGTCCCACCCCAAAGACCTTCCATGTCCCCAGCCAGCCCTGAGAGTCACTCTGGCCTCCTCTATCATCCCCTGGGCCATGTCAGCTGCCAAATGCTGCCTGTGGGTTTTCCTTTCTCTTAATTGTGCTGCTTCCCTGAAGGTGGACCACACATCACACAGATGGCACTAGCCTTGCCCCTTGCTCGGCAGAGGCCCCACCCTCCTCTTTCCCAGGCTCCCCAGCCTGCCTCTCGGCCCTTATGTACGGCCTTGGCCCTGCTCTTGGCACACAGCTGCTGAGGTGTGCCGATCCCCTGCCTGGGGACAGATCCGCTGCATGGGGAACCCCAGAACTGCTCAGGCCCCCGTTTCTTGGTCACACCTGCCTTAAGGGAGCAGTGTTCAGTGTGGGCTGGCCTGGGCCTGACATCTCCCGGGTCTGGCCTCTCCCAGGCCTCGCCTCTCCCAGGCCTGGCCTCTCCCGGGTCTGGCGTCTCCTGGGCCTAGCCTCTCCCGGGTCTGGCCTCTCCCTGATCTGGCATCTCCTGGGCCTCACCTCTGCCGGGCCTTGCATCTCCGCAGCCTCGCCTCTCCAGGCCACCTGTTCCTGAAAGGCAGAGGCCCCCATTCCTCTTTAGGAGCCTCCCCGGATGGAGCTCGTAGAAGGCGCCTGGCAGGTCCTCCCAGCCTGACTCTTCCCTGTCTGCCAAACAGCCAGACCACAGGGGCCCGTGTGGTCCTGCTTCTCTCCTAGGCCGCTGAGGAGTCCACCAAAACCATACTGGAACTGGAAGAAACTGAGAAAAACCTCCGCACCTCCCTCCAAGAAAAGAAGGAAGAGCTGTCGGTGCTGCAGGCAGACTTGGACACACTTGAAGCTGATCTCACCTGGCTCAGGGACCTCAAACGACAGGTAAATACGTCTCGGGAGGTCCCTGGGGGTAAAGGCACCCGGGTGTGAACGTGCCACTTGTACAGAGGTCCTGCGTGCCCTAGGTTAGGGCCTCCCCTGATCCCACGCCAGTAATAGTGCTACCAGCTGCTCCCATGTTTGTGGCTTTGTGATTTGTTCAATCAACAGATATTGATGGAGTATCTGTTATGGGCTGGGCTCCTGTTCAGGGTACGAGGGCTGCACGAAAGACAAACATCCCTGCCCAACTAGAGACTCCGTCCTGGGGCAGGAGGCCAGGTGATTAGCAAAATAACTTAAAAAGATATAGTGTGTTTTAGCTGGGCATGGTGGCATGCACCTGTGGTCCCAGCTACTCAGGAGTCTGAGGTGGGAGGATCCCTTGAGCCCAGGAGGTCAAGGCTGCAGTGAGCCAAGATTGCACCACTGCACTCCAGCCTTGATGACAGAGTGAGATCCTGTCTCAAAAAAAAGGAAATGATGTGTTGGGTGGCAGTAAACGCTTTGGAGGAAAATAAACCAGAGAAAGAAGCATCAGGGCTTCGGGTGAACTGAGGGTTTGGGAGTTTGAGTTAGGGTGATCCGGGAAGGCCTCGTGGAGTCCAGAGCTGAAGAAGCAGACACCCACAAAGCCACCCAAGGCAGATGGACAGCCCAACAAAGGCAGGAGCCTGAAACTGTGCAAGGGCTACCAGAAGCCAGCGGGGCCGGCTGGGGGAGGGGGGGTGTGTGAGACCCAGGCCGGGGGAGGGGAGGGTGAGTGAGACCCTCTGCAGGCAGAGAGGACCAGCCCAAACCGTGGGGCCTTGGGGAGAGCATGATCATGACTTTGGACTTCTCTTTCAGGGAGGTGGGCACACACACACAGGAGGGCATTGGGGCTGAGAGGTGACTTGGGTTTTAAGGGCTTCCCTGGCTCTAATATTGCATGTAGATGAAGCATGGATGCAGGAAGCCCTCTGTGGCTATTACAGCGCTTCAGGGTGGCCCCTGTGGGGCTGGAGAGAAGCCATCAGGTTCTGCACATGCATGATGCCAACCTCGCCCAGTGGCATCCCTGCTGGGTTGGCTGTGGTGTTGGCAGAGAGAGGGGTGGATCGTGGCTCCAAGGTTTTGGCCTGGCCAACTGAGACCCGGGAGATGATGAGGGAAGGGTGCCTGGCACTGGGCCTGACATGTGGCAGGTGTCAAGAGTGTTGCCTAAGCCAGATGCAGTGGCTCATGCCTGTAATCCCATCACTTTGGGAGGCCGCAGAAGGTGGATCACTTGAGGTCAGGAGTTCGAGACCAGCCTGGCCAACATGGTGAAACCCTCACCTCTACTAAAAATACAGAAATCCGCTGAGCATGGTGGCAGGCACCTATAATCCCAGCTATCCAGGTGTGGTGGCGGGCGCCTGTAATTCCAGCTGCTCGGGAGGCTGAGGCAGGAGAATTGCTTGAAGCCAGGAGTCAGAGGTTGCAGTGAGACTGTGCCATTGCACTCCAGCCTGGGTGACAGAGCGAGACTGCCTCACACATACAAAAATAATGATAATGTCTCCTAGACAGTGATGATGAATAACCCAAAAAGGCGCCGACCCAGGGCCTCTCAGCCTCTTCCCTGAGATCCAGGGGTGAGACACCTTCGGGCCGTCCCTGTTCGAGTGTAGGTCTCTCCTCCTCTGCGGCATTTCCTGGAGTCTGAGTTTGTGGGGGGGCAGCAGGTACCTTTCTTCCGGTTTGCATAGCCCCACATGGAATCTCTTTTCCCACCCAGAACTTTTCAGAGATCGTGGGCCTGCAGACACGCCTTAAGCACCTGCAGGCCGTGAAGGAGGGGCGGTACGTGTTCCTGTTCCGCTCTGAGCAGACCCTAATGCTGCAGCAGCAGCGCCTGCACAAGCAGCTGGCTCTCATCGCCACCATCCTGGACCACGTGCTGAAAGAGTACCCCCAATTCCAGGAGGCCCTGCAGAAAGTCAGCCAGATGATTGCCAACAAGCTCAAGTCACTAGGGCCCTCCTAAGGAGCAACCTGGACTCTGCCTTCCAAGGCCTCAAGGAAGAAATCCAGAATTGTGTTTATTATGAGGGACTTGGAATCTTTTGTGTTCCTAAAAACCACATGTACCCTCAGAAGGGCATCGTTTAAGAGAAATAGGCCAGCCTCACCCATAGGAATCTTTTTAGCCACTCAGCAGTTTCAATAAACCAAGTAAAATCCTAGCACTTCCCATGGCATTCCAGTAAGCCTTCCATCGCAAAGACAGAGCCTGTGACTGCAAACCCACCCTCCCATGCTGGACTCACTCGTCCAGGTAACACTTTGGTTGGCCACACTCCCAAATCTGCACGTGCCTCTCACAACACAGCGCTGGCATCGGTCCGCAAGCTGGTGGGCTGAGCAGCGGGGGGAAAGTTACAGCGGCTCCAGCCAGCCTTTGCCTGGGAGACTTCCCCCAGCACTTCCCTCTACTAGATGTGCCCGAAAACCCACAAACCATCTTCTTTTCCAGTTTTTCCCATCCCCACCCCCTAGAAAGCTCAGGTCCTTTTTCCTGCCCAGACGTCCCCATTTGAGTTAAATTCAGAGTCACAGCATGCAGGAGAAAGTCAGTGGCCCCAGACACATCACAGGGTAACCACTGAGCGGCCTGGGGGGTCCACACCAAGAGACCACGCCCCACCTATCTCTTCTCCATCATTAACCCGGCGCTGTTCCTCCCCATCCCTGAACTTCCAAGTACCAGTTATCCGGGGACTTCTTTGCAGTTTAAAGGGAAAATGTTCTACGAAATAATTTAACTTTCAAACATTTCAGCAGAATAAAATCTTTCTTCTGAATATCTAATAAGCTTTCTGAGTGAGGCTTATTCTAAAACATTTAGAAATAGGAAACCACAACAGGGGTGGGAGGGGTTTTTTTTAACCCCCTGTCCTCTACCCAGGGGCAATGCCCACGTGTGGGGCCTGGCTCCTTCGGTGTTTTTCTGCACATACATTGTATTAGGCAAGTTAAGGTCATACTGTGTTTCTGTATCTCACATCTAAAAGCGTGCTCCTCTTAACATAAAAGCCTTTTCTCGTTTTATGAAAAAATTCCCCTCGTGTCAGTTTCATGTTCCCTCAATGGTCAGTTTTATGGATTATCACAATGTTTTGATTATTCCTTTCTGGAATAAGTGGGAGTTATGGAGCACATCTGAGGAGTTTCCGAACGTTGGCTGTTTCGAACTTGGCAGTGAGCGCCTTTGGCCGCCTTTCCGATGATGCCCTCGGGACGCGCTGACAACAGGAGGAAACGTTTTACAAAGCCCCAGGCCAGCGGGGCCCACGCCCATCTCTGTCCCGAAGGGGACCGGGGACCGCGCCGAGACTGCGCCAGCGGAGGCCTCTGACACCAGAGGAACCGGCAGCTGGCAGCACGCGGGCCGGCCTCTCCCCGCGGGAAGCCGAACACGGGGCCAAACGCGCTCCCCGGGCCCCCTCCGAGCGCGAGGACGCGCCCCAGCCCGCTCTGCCCGAGCCGCCGCTCGGGGGCGCAACGCGGACGCGCACCCTCGCCTCCGGCGCCTGCGCGGGAGGACGCGTCACGTGACCCACTGCGCCCCGCCCCGCGACGAGCGCCCTCCGATCACGTGATGCGCCTCTGCGCGCGCCCGGGCACGACCCTAGAGTTTCCGCGGGTGGCCTGGGCGCGGGTGCGCGGAGGTGAGCCGGGCCGGGGCTGCGAGGCCTCCCTGAACGCGGGCCGGGTCGGTGGGGCGGTCGGCTGCCTGCGGCCTCTGAGTTGGGAGAGCTGAGGTGGTCGCCGGGGCCGCGGTTGAGTTCTGGGGTGAGGCAGCGAGTGGGACAGTGACCTCGGTGACGCGAGGGGGCCCGGACACCTCCAGGTTCTCCTCGCCCGCCCACGACTCAGCGAAGGAGGCTCTGCGCGCGCCGCAGCTGACGGGGAAACTGAGGCACGGAGCGGGTGAGACACCCGACGTCTGCCCCGCGCTGCCTGCAATAGCATCCCAGAGGCGGGTTCGAACCCGCCTAGCCGCGCCCCCAGCCTCTTCCCCTGAGCGGAGCTTGAGCCCCGGACCTCTAGTCCTCCCGGTCTTTCTCTGAATTAAGCTTAGAGATGAACGCAGGGTCGCCCTCTGGGTCGGGCTGGGGCTGGAGGCTGCGTCCTTCCCCTTGTGGCCAACGCAGTGCTCAGTCTTGGCCGGGCCCCGAGCCACACATGGCTGAGTCTGAATCCCTGGGCGAAGAGCACCAGGGCCTGAGCGGGAGCCCCAGGGCCAGCTCTGAGATCTGAGTGTCTGAATTACAGAGACACTCTTAGGCCAAGCCAGGGGTGACTGTCTCTGGTCCTTGTCCCTGCTTGTGGCACACAGCACCTAAAACCCTTGGAAACCGAGTGAAGCGAGAGCCTTTTGCTAATGAGGTGACTGATGACTAGGGACGCCAGGTGGCTTCAGGATGGAAGCAGATGGCCCGAAAGACCAAAGCCTGATGACGGGCAGGGATGGAAAAGGGGCGAGGGCTGGAGATTGAGTTGATCACCACTGGCTGAGTCAGTCATGCCTGTGTCATGTAACCCTGTTAAAAACCAACAGGGATCAGAGGGCTTCCCTCCAGGTTGCTGAGCACGCCATGGCACCGGAGGGTGGTGCGCGCAGGAGTGCAGAGTCACTGCCCCACCCACACCGGGCTGAGCATCTCTTCCATCCGCTGTCTGAGTTTATCCTTTGTAATAAACCAGCAAATGTAAGAAGAGCACTTTCCTGAGTTCTGTGAGCCTGAAAGGGGAGTCCTAGGAACCCCTGAATTATTATTATTTTTTTGAGACAATTTCCCTCTCGTTGCCCAGTCTGGAGTGCAATGGTGAGATCTCGGCTCACTGAAACCTCCACCTCCCAGGTTTAAGCAATTCTCCTGCCTCAGTCTCGAGGGTAACTAGGATTACAGGCATGTGCCACCATGCCTGGCTAATTTTGTATTTTTAGTAGAGACAGGGTTTCTCCATGTTGACCAGACTGCTCTCGAGCTCCCGACCTCAGATGATCCGCCCGCCTCAGCCTCCCAAAGTGCTGGGAATACAGGTGTGAGCCACCGTGCCCGGCCAAACCCCTGAATTTATAACTAGTTGATCAGAAGTACAAGTGGCAACTAGGGATTGCAGTTGGCCTCTGAAGTGGGGGCAGTCTTGCGGGACTGAGCACTTAACCTGTGGAGTCTGTGTTGACTCCAGGTAGTGTCAGGATTGTTGTAGGACACCTAGCCATGTCCAGAAAGTTGCAGAATCGATTGGTGTGAGAAAAGCTCCCACGTTTGATGTCAGAAGTGTGGATGAAACATTTCATCCTCCAGCCCAGAGAGCCCTCACTTACCAGTGGCCCACAGTGGAACACCAAGCCCTGCTGGGGACAGAGCGTTCCCAGCCCAGCCTTCTGTAACATGACATGATACATCACAGCCTTCTGTAACATGACATGATACATCAGACTCCCTCAGGCCCTACATTCACTTCTTCCTGGTGTGTGACCAGCTCCCAGTACCAGAGAAGGTCTCATGCTCCTCTGCTCCAGGGGGCTTCACTGGCCAGGGGCTTCTCTTTGAAATCCTTCCCTGCCTCTGCTCCAAGGCCCATTCCTCAGAGACACAGACCTCTCTGATGACTGGCTTTGGTTTGAGGACCTCCCTGCGTTCCTATCCGCCGTGGCCTTGCTGCTAGGACACCTTCCTCCTTCCCTTGGGCTCAGACTCACATGGGTGCAGTGGCTCTCCCAGCCTTCCCCACTCCCTCTCCAGGGTGTATCACACACATCAAAGGGATTCCCCTATTAAAATCCATGCATATTGAATTGCATGTGGGCTCCCGCTGCCCCGGGGAGGCGCCCGACTAGTAGAATGTTCGTCATTAAATATTAATGTACAGACAAGGAAAACAAAGGTAGTTGTCACTTGTTAACCTTACCAGCAGAGTGATAAAAGTGAACCCACATATCTTGTCTGCCCATGACATTCCTGTCGTGTCTGTACCTGAGGCTCCAGGTGCAGCCACTGTTACAGAGACTGTGTTTCTCCCCGACGTACCTCGGGGGCTGGGAGGGGTTCTGATCTGCAAAGTTCCCCGAGGTCAAGTCCTTTCCCTCTTGTGGCTTCACCGCCCCTAGAGTGTCACCCCCAGCTGTGGTGCCCAGGATTCCCAACTGTGGTATATCTGTGCACCAGTTAATGGGAAAGGGAGACAAGGAAGGTGTTGGGTCCCCTTAAGGACGTATGAGTTGCCAGAATTACTTCCGCTGACACCCAGTGGACCAAGCCACACCTTTATGCAGAAGTGGGGCTCCCAGCCAGGTGTGGTGGCTCACGCCTGTAATCCCAACACTTTGGGAGGCCGAGGCGGGTGGATCACTTGAGCTCAGGGGTTCAAGACAGCCTGGGCGACATGGTTAAACCCCGCATCTACAAAAATACAAAATATTAGCAGCTGGGTGCAGTGGCCCATGCCTGTAATCCCAGCACTTTGGGAGGCCAATGCAGGTGGATTACAAGGTCAGAAGTTCAAGACCAGCCTGGTCAAGATGGTAAAATGCCATCTCTACTAAAAATTAAAAAATTAGCCAGGCATGGTGGCAGGCACCTGTAATCCCAGCTACTCGGGAGGCTGAGGCAGAGAATTGCTTGAACCCGGGAGCTGGAAGTTTCCGTGAGCTGTGATCCTGCCACTGCACTCCAGCCTGGGCAACAGAGTGAGACTTCATCTTGAAAAAAATTAGCTGGGTGCAGTGGTGTGTGCCTATAGTCCCAGCTACTCAGGAGTCTGCAGTGGGAGGATTGCTTGAGTCTGGGAGATGGAGGCTGCAGTGAGCCAAGATCTTAGCACAGCACTCTGGCCTGGGCGACAGGCCAGTTTGACTGGCTCGTTCCAAGTGTCCAGTTGTCTTGCTGGTCTCCCTGAGGACATTCTGGGCGTGTTTCATTATAACATTTAGCAGACAGTGCAAGTGCTCTGCACTCCCCTGCTGGCGCTTTTCTCTCCCTTCCTTCTGGCCCTCTGCCCAGACTAGAAGCACTGCAGTACCCACCCTGGCCACCATACCCCACCTGCCTGGGTGCCGCAGTGCCAGCCACGGTTGATGTCTCAGCTGCTTTGAGAGCCCCTGAGTACCGGCCCCCTTGCCTCCCCTCTCAGCCCGCTTCCTTCTCCCGCAGGCCTCCAGGAGCCGTCCAGGCCGTCTCTGACCATGGGAGTGAGGCAGCCGCCCTGCTCCCGCTGGCTGCTAGTGGTCTGCACCCTTGTGTCCCTGGCCACAGCCGTGCTCCTGGGGCACATCCTGCTCCATGATTTGCTGATGCTTCCCCCAGAGCTGGGCGGCTCCTCCCCAGTCCTGAAGGAGACTCACTCAGCTCACCAGCAGGGAGCCAGCAGGCCAGGGCCCCACCATGACCAGCTGCACCCCGGCCATCCCAGAGCAGCGCCCACACAGTGCGACGTACCCCCCAACAGCCGCTTCGACTGTGCCCCTGACAAGACCATCACCCAGGAGCAGTGTGAGGCCCGTGGCTGCTGCTACGTTCCTGCGAAGCGGACACTGCGGGGTGCCCAGATGGGGCAGCCCTGGTGCTTCTTCCCGCCCAGCTACCCCAGCTACAAGCTGGAGAATCTGAGCTCCTCTGAAATGGGCTACACGGCCACCCTGATCCGAACCACCCCTACCTTCTTCCCCAAGGACATCCTGACTTTGCGGCTGGACGTGATGATGGAGACTGAGAACCGCCTCCACTTCACGGTGGGCATGGGCAGAGGCGGGGGCAGGGGCAGAGGGTGCGTGTGGGCCACGACACACGTGCACTTCGCAAGGGCCAGGTGTGTGTTGCACTGCTGTGCGCTGAGCCCTTGCTAGGAGCAGAGGTGTGAGCAGACACGGCAGCACCCCTTGGGGCAGTGGGGACACTGCGGTGACAGGAGCTCCAGAAGCAGGACTCGGGCCTCGTTCGTCTTTATGAAAAGGTGGATCAGGCAGAGTAGGGCTCCCAGAGGTTGCAGATGAAAACAGGACGCCCAGTAAACCCGGACTGCAGGTGCCCCAGGCATGACTTCATTTTTCCGTGTAAGGCTGCAGTATCTGGGATGTATTTATACTACAAGAGCAGTTTGTTGTTTATCTGAAATTCAGTTACCAGGTGTTCTGTATTTTACCTCCATCCTGGGGGAGGCGCCCTCCCTCCTGGCTCTGCTCCTGGCTGTGCAGATGAGGAAGCCGAGGCTCAGGGAGGCAGAATGTGCTGCCCATGGTCCTACACCCATGTGCACCTGCACCGGGACCTGACCCATCCTCAGGGTGCAGGCTCCCCTCTAGATAGTGAGAAGGGTGAGAGGAACGCAGATACACCCCCACCTCTTCTTCTAGATCAAAGATCCCGCTAACAGACGGTATGAGGTGCCCTTGGAGATGCCGCGTGTCCACAGCCGGGCGCCATCCCCACTCTACAGCGTGGAGTTCTCCAAGGAGCCCTTCGGGCTGATCGTGCGCCGGGACCTGGGCGGCCACGTGCTGTGAGTGGGCTCTGTGCCTTCACCCTGATGGGGAGGGTGACCCATGTTTTTCACAGGGCGTTCCCTGAGTCTTTTACTCCCATAGGTATAAATCCCACATAACACATGCTCAGGACTGACCAAGTCCCTGCTTGTCATTTAACTCAGGAAAATGCTCAGGAATGACATCACTCAGATTTGCCTTAATCTTAAGAGAATTTGCCTTTGGAAATGCGTTTTCTTTTTTCACTCATTCATTTACTCAGTGCTCACGTACTGACCCCTGTGTGCCGGGTGGCTTGGATCCTGCTCCCCGGGACAGACACATAAGGGGAAGCTGTAAGCAAGTCCACACAGACACAGTGTCAGGGAGCGGTCACACAGAGAGTACTCTAGAAACCAGCTGTGCAGACATGGTGGGGGCAGGGTGACCCCTCTAGAAGCCAGCTGTGCAGATGCGGGGGGCAGGGTGGCCTCTCTGGAAGCCAGCTGTGCAGATGTGGGGGGCAGGGTGGCCTCTCTGGAAGCCAGCTGTGCAGATGCGGGGGGTAGGGTGGCCCCTCTGAGCTGACCTCTGAGAGACCCAGGAGAAGTTTGTCAGAGCGTCTTACCAGGCTAGGTGTGGTTCATGTCTGCAATTCCAGCACTTTGGGAGCCCAAGGCGGGAGGACTGCTTGAGCCCAGGAGTTCAAGACCAGCCTAGGCAACATAGCAAGATCCTGTCTCTACAAAAAAATTTAAATATTAGTCAGGAGTTGTGGCACATGCCTATGGTCCCAGATACTCAGGAGGCTGAGGTGGGAGGATCCCTTGAGCCTGGAGGTTCAAGGTTGCAGTGAGCCATAATTTTGCCACTGCACTTCAGCCTTGGGGACAGAGTGAGATCCTGTCTCAAAAAACAAACAAACAGCAAACAGGTATCTTACCAGATTTCGGCCTTGAAAGTGCTATCGTCTTGCCCAGGGAGGGTGGGCTCGGCGTGAGCATGTCCTGTGAGATGAGCCGTGATGTGTTCACAGAGCACACGACTTCCTGTGGGCGGGGCTTATCTGTGCCTTTCACTCCTTGGAGGTGCATTTTGCCTTGCACTTGACCCCCAGCAAACCCCCGGGGCATGGCTGGGCCAGGATCTGGGAAGACTTTGGCCACAAGCCTCTGGGCCTGGAAAGGTTCTGTTCAGCCCCTGCACCCTGCTTCTGGTCAGGGTTCATGGGACAGCCACATCTGCCATTCTGGTGCCTGCCATTTCCTGGAGGTCAGTTCCTCGGGGGCCCGTGGGGTGGTGGGGGCCCAGCCAGGCTGTGTGCCTCCTCTGATGTGCCCTGTTTGTCACGCTGGCACCATGGTGCCAAGGGCTACAGGGCTTGGCATAGCCACCTGTCCCAGGGTCATGAGTCTCAGGGCTGGCCAGGCCACCCTGCCCTCCCAGGGCCCAGGGTGCTGTCTGGGTGCTCTCTGGCTTGTCCGGCCCCTCAGGTGTGAGCAGGCCTGGCTGGCCTCTGCCCTGCAGGCTGAACACGACGGTGGCACCACTGTTCTTCGCGGACCAGTTCCTGCAGCTGTCCACCTCGCTGCCCTCGAAGTACATCGCAGGCCTCGCCGAGCACCTCGGTCCCCTAATGCTCAGCACCAGCTGGACCAAGATCACCCTGTGGAACCGGGACCTCGCACCCACGGTACAGCAGCGGGCAGCGGGCGGGACGCAGAGCCAGGGAACACAGGGGCTGACGCACCGTCTCCTGCATGTCCCAGCCCGGTGCGAACCTCTATGGGTCTCACCCTTTCTATCTGGCGCTGGAGGACGGCGGGTCAGCACACGGGGTATTCCTGCTCAACAGCAATGCCATGGGTAAGCTGCCCACTGCCTCGCACCCAGGCCGGGGTCTCCTCTGTGCTGGCCGCCCCAGAGACTGGAGGTCTGTGTCAGGGACCCTGAGCACAGTGCCGGGCCTCCTGTTCTCTTCTGAGAAGTGAGTCCCACCAGCTGGCGCCTCTCCCAGCTCGGGCCTTCCGTGCCCCTAAGGAGGGTGCTGGGGCCCCACCCAGAGGCCGCTTTCCCACCTGCGCCAGGTTCCTCCTGAGTCAGACTTAGCACGGCTTCCCCAGGCCACTCTGAGCTCCCCGTGGGGAGAGAGCCTCGCTCTCTGCCTGTGTTTGGCCCATCCATGGGGTGCAGGGCCCTCTGGGTGAGGTATCTCCCCACACCCCAGAGCTGCTTCCCTTGCAGATGTGGTCCTGCAGCCGAGCCCTGCCCTCAGCTGGAGGTCGACAGGTGGGATCCTGGATGTCTACGTCTTCCTGGGCCCGGAGCCGAAGAACGTGGTGCGGCAGTACCTGGACGTTGTGGGTAGGGCCTGCTCCCTGGCCTCGGCCCCAACCCTGAGGCTTCTTCCCCACCCACTCATGGCCTCGGCGTTCGCCTGCAGGATACCCGTTCATGCCGCCATACTGGGGCCTGGGCTTCCACCTGTGCCGCTGGGGCTACTCCTCCACCGCCATCACCCGCCAGGTGGTGGAGAACATGACCAGGGCCCACTTCCCCCTGGTGAGTTGGGGTGGTGGCTGGGAGGGGCTGGCCGGGGCATGTCTCTTCCGGCCCCAGCAGCCGGCCCCGTGTTGTGGCTGCAGGATGTCCAGTGGAACGACCTGGACTACATGGACGCCCGGAGGGACTTCACGTTCAACAAGGACAGCTTCCTAGACTTCCCGGCCATGGTGCGGGAGCTGCATCAGGGCGGCCGGCGCTACGTGATGCTTGTGGTGTGTGCCCCTACGCTGCGGGTGTTTGGGAAGGGGCTCACCTCATGCCCAGTGGCTCCTCCTCTGTGTGGCATCATCCTCGTGCCTGTGTGGCTGTCAAGAATGTTTCTGAGGGTCTTTTTGATACCGAGGGAATATCAAGATGCTCGCAGGCTTGGCCCCTGCTGTCCAGCGAGGGTGGGTCTGAGGTTCCTGGAAATGCCCGGGTGCTACTCAGGGTTCTATCGCGTGTAGGTTACTCGAACTGCTGCACAGCAAAAGGCCAGGGGCACGATAAGCTGATGGCTCGTGGTCCTGGAAGGCGGAGGGCCTGGGCATGGGTCTCGCTGGAACCATAGAGGCTCCCTGTGCCTTCTGGCCCTGCCTCTACTTCAGGCCGGCTCTGAATCCCCGGAAAGGATGGTGTGAGCGAGGGCAGCTTCCAGCTTCCAGCCCTCCTGCTGGCACCACAGCTCCCATAGAAAAGCCCCAGGGCAGGACTCTGAGTCACCCAGCACAAAGACAGGCCTTTCCCGAGGCCAGTCCCACAGCCAGAAGGATGCAGTTTGGGGCTGGTCCGGCCCGAGTGCGTTGCCTGGCACACGGCCAGAGGAGGAGGTAGGAGGCAGGGCGAGCCGAAAAGACCCGGCAGCTCCTGCCAGGAAGACCCGCTTCAGCAGAGGAAGCACAGATGAGGAGTGTGGGGCCGTGCTGCCTGACGCTACCCGGTTCCATCCCTGCCCTCTGCGGGCAGCAAGCATTAATAGCCCCTAAGAGCAGGAGGGGAAGCACAGACCTTTTCTTTTTCACGTTTTTTTAATTATAAAAGAAAAGTGATTACTGTAGAACAGTTGTGAAACTCGAAAGGTTTGAAGAAGGTAAAGCGCCCATACTCGCATACCCCTCAGCAGCCGGCTGGTCCTGATACCCCGGCCCTGGCTCCTCTCCAGGCGGGCGTGTGCAGGCACACAGACGGCCACACTGTGCACACACACACAGTGCCATCCCCTGCCTCGTCCTCTCACTGTCTTGAGAGCTGCTTCCTGTTTTTCCAGTGGCTGGCGCCAGGGCTCTGGCCACCCTCACCTTAACAGGTTTCCCTCTTCCCAGGATCCTGCCATCAGCAGCTCGGGCCCTGCTGGGAGCTACAGACCCTATGACGAGGGTCTGCGGAGGGGGGTTTTCATCACCAACGCAACCGGCCAGCCGCTGATCGGGAAGGTAGTGCGGGCGTCCAGGGGACGGGGGTTAGAAAGCAGAGGCCTCCGGCCAGAGGGTGCGGGCAGCTGCTCAGGAGAAGGGTGGAATTTGAGGAGCCATTATGCCCAGTGGGACAGTTGAGAGGAGGGAGTCACAGTGGCTCATGACAACGGCGGCTCCTACAAAGAATGCCACCGTGAGTTCTTCCAGCAGCAGGGCTTTGACTGCATGAGCAGCCGGGCCCAGGCCAGGCACAAGCTCTCCAGACCCTCAGTGAGGCCTCAGGGGCCTCCTTGTCCTCCCAGCCCCACAGGGGCCTCCTGGCCATTCCGCAGGCATTCCTGTGGGGAGCTCCACGGAAAGGCAACCCCACCCACTCCAGAGCATGCTCAGAACCTAGGGCAGGTACCCCACTGAAGGAGCAGCTAGGGAGGGTCTGGTATGGAGCGTGAGACTTAGTGGCAGGGAGGATGTGGTGCGGGAGCGGGAGACTCCGTGGCTGG
>PVKP010039622.1:0-20020 GCA_004027715.1 Plecturocebus donacophilus
ACACACACACACACACACACACACACACACACACACACACACATTCTCTCTCTCTCTCTCTCTAATTACTTCAACACTGGGACATTTTCACCTAAATACAGTAAAAGGAGTGATAAGACCAGGCATGGTGGGTGGTGTGCACCTGCAGCTACTCGGGAGGCTGAGGTGACAGGATCTCTTGAGCTCAGCAGGTCGAGGCTGCCATGAACTATGAATGTGCCACTGCTCTCCAGCCTGGGTGACAGACTTAAGACTTTGTCACTTTAAAAAAAGCGGTAAGCTGTATTTTTAAAATATAAGAACTGTGATGAGAAAGAAGCACAGGAGTCAGGGAATAACCTTGACACTATTCTCCATTTCAGGAGAAAACTGGCAAGATATAAGAATCTCTATTTGCTTTTTGGGGGGGTAGCAGGGAAGATGGAGTCCCCTCTGCCGCCTAGGCTGGAGTACAGTGGCATAATCAATTACGGCTCACTACAGCCTCGAACTCCTGGGCTCAAACGATCTCCTGCCTCTGCCTCCTGAGTCACTGATACTGCAGGCATACCTGTGATGTACCAGGCTAGTTCTTTTTTTGTTTTATTTTAGTTTTTGCAGAGACAAGGTCTGAATATGTAGACCAGACTGGTCTCGAACTCCTGGCCTCAACTGATCCTCCCTCCTCAGCTTCCCAAACTGCTGAGATTACAGGTGTGAGCTACAGCATCTAGTCTACCTCCATCTTTTAGATTTGCCAAATTTCTTCTTCTACAACAAAAAAGTTATCCAGTGAGGTAGTGCCTGCCCACAGCCAGCTGTAGAGCACTAATGGGGGTCAGAGTATGTGCAAAACCAAGGACTGGCATTTATAAACTATACTTAGAATAACAGCAAGAAAGGCTCTAGAAAACCTATATAGAACGTCAATGCCAAAGACATGTTAAAAAGACTGGCTCCCAGATCAGAGCAAGCATGGGCACAGGCAGCTCTGAGTATTGTTTATATGATATGCCTCCTTTGTAGAGAAGAACAAATAAAGAAGAACTGGGAAAGAACCTCTTAGTTCCAAGAAAAGCAGGAAACAAGAACAGGGAATATCTCCCAAACCAATGGCAAAGAAAAAAATCCACAGCGTGTTTTAAGAAGGTGGATTAGTCTCAAGCCTCAAAACAAACATCAACGATGCAGGATAAGCTTCCTGTGCGTTCTGGGACAAGAAGCCCCTTGGATGTGCTATCAGCTGTATGGAGGGGGTAATGAGGCTCAACAAGGATCTGAGACTAGCCATCCCCAGTGATAGGGGGCAGCTTTCAGCCAGAAGGTGAAAGTTAGGAAGGCTGAGCAAAACCAGGAGTCAAAACCAAAGCCACTAAGCCTGGCAGCCAAGTCTCCTCGGGCCACACCGTCAGAGCCTGCCGAAGCCACAAGGCCCTGAGTGACAGCAGGGAACATGCAGAAAGAAGCCCTAAGTCCTGGACCACGAATGCAGGGAGTGGTCCATTCACAGTGGATAACCTCAAATAGTTACAGAAAGAAAAACTGTGAAGGACTTCCAGATAAAGATGAGAGCCTCAACACAGTAATTTACATTCACATCCTCTCAAAATCCCATTAAAATGTCAAGGCCAGGCGCAGTGGCTTACCGACCTGTAATGCCAACACTTTGGAAGGCCTAAGGGGGTGGATCACTTGAGGTCAGAAGTTTGAGACTAGCCAGGCCACCATGGTGAAACCCCCGCCGCTACTAAAAATACAAAAATCAGCTGCATGCCGTGGCACACGCCTATAATCCCAGCTACTTGGGAAGCTAAAGGAGGGGAATCGCTTGAACTAGGGAGACAGAGGTTGCAGTGAGCTGAGATCATGCCACTGCACTCCAGCGGGGCAACAGAGTAAGATTCTGTCTTAAAAAAAAACAAAAACAAAAACAAAAAACAACAATTAAAATGTTTCCTATGAGGTAATGATGAATATGGTAAGTACCCTGATTTGATATTAAATTCTGTGTACATATATCATAATATCACGTACTACCCCATACATATGTACAAGTACTATGTGTCAAAAATAGTAAAATCAAAAAAAGGTTTTTGTAAAGACATTGCTCAAAAAAAATAATAATAATAATTGGAGAAGAAGTAAAACAGCAAAATGATAGAAGCTGAGAATCAGAGAGATGACTGACAAGTAACTTGACAGACCTGAGAACATTTCATTCCTAAATAGGCATGGGTGGCCCGAAAATAATATCTGATGAGAACAGAACGATTCACAAAAGCCTGATGATCTGTTACCACAAGACACCTCTGGAAGTGAGGGTGATCACAGGACTAGAAAGCAAAGGAAAGGCTTTAAAAGTCTGTTTAAGAAGTGATTAGCAGAGTACATGTGTTTAGTCTCTGGAGAAAACATGGTAGGTCTGGAGTGAGTTGAGGTTTGGGTGTCTTACTGGAAATGGAGAGATAAAAGTCACACACGCTGAACTTTCGAGTTTCTCTCATTCTTCTTCCCTCTCCCCAGCCCCACTCATTCCCAGAACAGCAGGCAGCCAGTGTTTGCCTCTATGCCAGGGAAGGGAAAGGTATTCTCCCAGGAATCTAAAAACACTTTAGAGCCCAGGAATAGGGGAGTTCTTCAGTGGAATGGCACAGCCAGATCACCCCAAGAGGCCCACAGTCAATGTTCATAGAGCTTCAAAACAATGTCTAATCCCACTCCAACACCTGAATAGGTATCTTGAAATCACCTCCCATTTGAGAAAAGCATCTAAGATGAAGGCAATAAATAAAGAGACAGGAATAAACAGAGAAAAGCAACTTGCAGGAAAGAGGGACTATTTAGGGAAAACACATCAAAAGCAAATTGTCGGTAATATTTCCAGAGAAAGAGGAGGAGATGGTGTAGTCATGAAATAAGAATAGGGAGATATTTAAAAAGAAGAAAAAGAAGAACACAGAGCACACAAAAGCCCTTTTACAGAGTGAAACTATGACAGCAGAAATAGAACAGTGACTGTAAGGGAAAGGGTATAGCAACATTTCCAGAAAATAGAGGCAAAGCAGCCCAGGTAACATAGCAAAGCCCCATCTCAGCAAAAAATACAAAAATTAGTGCAGTGTGGTGCTGCGCAACTGTAGTCCCAGCTACTCTGGGGGCTGAAGTAGGAGGAATGCTTGAGCCTGGGAGGCCGAGGTTGCAGTGAACTGAGATGGTGTCACTGCGCTCCATCCTGGGCCACAGAGCAAGACCCTGTTTCAAAAAAAAAAAAAAAAAGGCAGGCATTGGGAGAGAATAGAGAACTGTAAGTCCAATTCGAAGAGATCAAGCAAGGAGAAAAAGATAACACAGAGAACAGGAAATCAAACAAATAATTCAAGAACGTCCCAGAGCCAACAGATACGAGGGACAGGATGGAAGAGTTCAATGAATGTCCAGCAAAATAGAGAAAAGCAAGTCACACTCGCAGACTTCAGAACACAGGGGACAGAGAAGAAAGGCTACAAACTTTTGAAATAGACAAGTAATTTTCACAAAGGATAAAAACTAGAAATGGCACAGGGTTTCTCAACAGCAACACAGAAAGCTAGAAAACAATGACGAAATATCTTCAACGTCCTGAAGAAAAATTACTTCCAGCCTTAAATGATATACCAAGGCAAGCCACGAGAGAGGCAGGATGAAGGCATTTTCAGACATGCGACCTTGCAGAAACTTTATCTTGTACCTAAAGAAGGGAAGACATCTAGGAATCGTAATACATACATCCCAAGATATAGGGGATCCCACACAAAAGTGAGCCAGGGAATTTTTCACAATAACCAAAAGGCAGACACAACCCAAATGGCTATCACCTGATAAGTGAACAACATGTGGTCTTGCCATGCAAGGAAGTCCTATTCGGCCATGAGAAGAATGGAGAACCGATTCATGCTGCAACCTGAACAGACGGGCAATGCATTAAGCCAGTGGAAAGAAGCCAGATCTGAAAAGCCGCAGATTACCCAACCCCACATACACGAAATGTCCAGAGAAGGTCTTGGTTGCCAGGGTCTGGGGGAAGGAGGGATGAAGACTGACTGCTAAAGAGTAAGGGGTTTCTTTGGAGTATGACAAAAATGTTCTGGAATTACAGAGTGGCAATGTTTGCACAATACAGAAACCACTGGGGGACAGACATGGTGACTTGCACCTGTAATCCCAGCACTTTCGGAGGCAAGGCGGGTAGATCACCTGAGGTCAAGCGTTTGAGACCAGCCTGGCTAACACGGTGAAACCCCATTTCTACCAAAGACACAAAAATTAGCCAGGCATGGTAGCACGCACCTGTAACCCCAGCTACTCAGGAGTCTGAGGCACAAGAATCACCTGAACCCGGGAGGCAAGGTTGCAGTGAGCCGAGATCCCACCATTGTACTCTAGCCTAAGCAACAATAGCAAAATCCATCTCAAAAAAAAAAAAAAAACCACTAAAAGTATGTACTCTCAAAGGGTAAAGTGTGTATTATGTGCATTGTATCTTAAGAAAGCTGTTAAGAAAAAAAGTGAGTTGAAGATTGTGGGCCCACGAGCAACAGGCTTCTGACTGGAGTAGGCCAGAAGGCACCAGGAGAGACTGCCTTGGGTGCAAGTGAGAGGCAACCTAAAGTGACTGAATGTACTGGAAGATTTACAAACTGAGGGCAAACTTGGAGGTGAATTAGTGATGAGTATATGGAAAACCAAAAATATATATACACACACACACACAAGTATTTACACCAGAGAAATCAAGAGATCGTGCAGGAAAAACGATCGTGCATCTCACAGTTGTGGACAGCAGTTTGTTATAATAATGTCACCTCTGAATATTGATCTAACCAAAATGATGATACGACTGTGCCAGAGGATGGGGAGCTGTGCATGTGTTTTCTGAGGTGGAGCAGTCAAAGATAGTTACCCTTCCTCTTCCACAATGAGAAATAAGTAACTCCCACAACTGAAAAATTAGGAAGTGTCAACAGCCATGTTGATCATAGCTATGGAGGCGACAACCCAAAGCATCAGTGGAAAACTTTCCAAGAGGGGTTTCTGAAGGGTGGGAAGTGGGAGACGGTGATAGCCAGAGGCCTTCTGTCTTTTGTAATAAAGCTAAAAGAACCAATGACTTTATCTGTGTACCTGCCAAGTTTTGATTTAAAAACAAACAAAATTACATGTAAACTACGATTATATATTAGTGATATGTAAACTATGTAATTAGAATTTGACGGGAGCCTGAACTTAGCAATGCAACATAGAAAAGTCACGTTAAGAGAGCAGTGGAGTCCATCACCAGGGCAACCAGGACACAGATACCTTAGCAGTCACCAGACCATGAAGCTGGCTGCGGGTACTGAGCAGAGCCTGGCACTAATACGTACCCAAGATGGAGAACGCACAGCCCTGCTCTGCCCCTGACCTCCAAATGATCTCCTCATCTTGACTGGGAACAGGCTGCTTCCCTCTGCAAGGAGGTTCTGCTCATCACTATTCATTCAACCCACTTCAAGTCCACACATCTCAGGAGCAATCAAGCAACTAGCCTGCTGTCCCAAGGCACCAGCCCCTCTGGGACTGTATTTAAGAAGAATCAGCAACCTTCAACACTGGTTGGGGGGTGAGGGAGGCAGATAAAGAAATAAGCTTATTGAGCCATTCTGCTGCCTCAGCCTCCTTCCTGAGTAGCTGGGATTACAGGCACGGGCCACCATGCCCAGCTACTTTTTGCATTTTTAGTAGAGATAGGGTTTCACCATGTTGGCCAGGTGGGTCTTGAACACCTGACTTATAGGGGACAGACCCTGTACAGTCTTGAATTCATAGAAGTTCTCTTAGCAACCAGCCGGTCAACCTTACCCTACAACTACCTGACCTCCTGTTGCTCTGATTCAGCTTTAGCAAGCATACCAAAAACTTCAATTCCATGTATAAAATAATACAAAATTAATCCTAACTATATCATACTTTTCCCATCAGTAGGCAGCTTCAAAGATGGACCCCAGGCAGGGCACAGTGGCTCACACCTGTAATCCCAGCACTCTGGGAGGCTGAGGCAGGCAGATCACTTGAAGCTAGGAGTGATCGACACCAGCCTGGCCAACAGAGTAAAACCCCAGTCTCCACTGAAAATGTAAAATTTAGCTGGGAATGGTGGCACAGGCCTGTAATCCCAGCTACTCGGGAGGCTGATGCAGGAGAACCACTTGAACCTGGGAGGTAAAGGTTGCAGTGAGCTGAGGTCGCGCCACCACACTACAGCTTGGGCAACAGAGTGGGACTCCGTCTCAAAAATAAATAAATAAATAAATAAATAAACAAACAAAGATGGTTCCAATCCCCCCCAGCCCCCTGGTAGTCACATACTTGTATAATCCCTACCCCTTGAGCATAGGCTGAACTTACTGACTTAACTCTAATAAACAGACTATGGCAGAAGTGATAGGTTTTTACCTCTGAGACTAAGTTATAAAGACTGTGGCTTCTGCCTGAGGTGGACTTTCTTGCTCTTTTTTTTTTTTTTTCCTGAAATGAAGTCTCACTCTGGTGTAGGCTGAAGTACAGTGGTGTGACCTCAGCTTACTGCAACCTCCATCTCCCTGGTTCAAGCGATTCTCCTGCCTTAGCCTCCTGAGTAGCGAGACTACATGCACACACCACCAAGCCCAGTTAATTTTTTTTATGTTTAGTAGAGACAGGGTTTCACTATGTTAGCTAGGCTGGTCTTTAACACCTGACCTCAGGTAATGCACATGACTCAGCCTCCCAAAGGTGCTGGGATTACAGGCATGAGCCACCACCCCCTGCCTCTTGTTCATTTATTTATATGAGCTATCTATGGAGAGAACTTCATGGCAAGAAACTGATGCATGCAGCCAACACCCCCTATAAGCCTTACGAGGGCAGTGCTCCCTCCTCCAGTGGAGCCTTGGGACAACCGCAGCCTCCAAGTGACATGCTGATAGAGCCTTAGGAAAGACCCTGAGCCAGGCATGTGGCTAAGCAACACCCAGACTGTCTTGCCACACAAACTCTGAGATAGTTAATGTTTGATGTTTTAAGCCATTAAACTGTAGGGTAATTTGTTACACAACAATAGATATCTAACCTAGAGTCTTTAACCATTCCATAGTTACTTCTTGAGAGACTTTATTATTTTTTTGAGATAGAGTCTCGTTCTGTTACCCAGGCTGGAGTGCAATGGTATGATCTCAGCTCACTGCAACCTCCACCTCCTGAGCCATTCTCCTGCCTCAGCCTCCTGAGTAGCTGGGATTACAGGCATGGGCCACCATGCCCAGCTAATTTTTGCATTTTTAGTAGATATAGGGTTTTATCATGTTGGCCAGGCGGGTCTCGAACACCTGACTTCAGGTGATCCACCCAACTCTGCCTCCCAAAGGGTTGGGATTACAGGCATGAGCCACCGTGCCTGGCCGAGAGACCACTTTAAATTAGACTGAGTTAGACCATGGAGTTACACAGATGGTGCTATCAACCCATGTGGATGACATGTACAAAAAACAGAAAGAAAATAATAAACTAAGAGTCAAATGTGCCATGTTGCTCCACAGTGTAAGGAATAATATTTACAAAGTGAGGGAAACAACGAAATAGATTAGACATCTCCCGCCTCTCCATTACCAAAGGAGAGTATGTGGGGTCAAGGCGGGAGAGGCCATTCACCCCATTAGGCTAAGTTCATACAAGCACAATATCGGACTTACTTTCAAGTCACAAAGGTTCATTTGCCTTGGGAGTAAAAGAACATCTGGGTATTCAAAGAAGACAGCACAATTAAAGTCTGAGTAATGTCAAGTCATTTGAGAGACAAAAACAACAGATGACAACACCATTCTACATGCTTTGCACATCCCCCTCATTAAACCAATCAATTTGTAAAGAATCAATTGTGCCTAAATTCTGAAAGTCAAATCTAAACAATAAATATAAACATTTGCAACTGATCAAACTAAAACTTTTCTAAGTTGCATCTTTCCTGAGGGTCATCCATGAGTTTTAAAACTGAAAGAATGGGGCCCACATCTGTAATCTCTGGGACCTCGGGAGGCCAAGGTGGGTAAATCACTTGAGGTCAGAAGTTCAAGACCAGCCTGGCCAAAATGGCGAAACCCCATTTCTACTTAAAATACAAAAATCAGCTGGGTGTGGCGGTGAGTGTCTGTAATCTAGCTACTTGGGAGGCTGAGGCAGGAGAATTGCTTGAATCCGGAAGGCAGAAACTGCAGTAACCCAAGATTGCACCACTGCACCCCAGCCTGATAATTATTATCAAAAATAATAAAATAAAATGGAAAGAATAACAATACTCCCAGAGAAAAATATGCTTCTCTATTCACGTCAATGATAGCTCACACTGACTTCCAAAACAGAAGGCTTCAAGACACTAGTTAGCAACAAAATCTTCAACCAAAAATTTAATCATTAATTTCAGCCCAAATTCTAAGTTACCTTGACAGTGTTCAGAACTTTATATTTTGCCCTGGTCAAGGACTGCAAGAAAAGTACAGCTGCTAGAATCCATGAAGACAGAAACTTTCATCTACGTGGATGGATATTTCCATTTTCAATCAGAAACTTACATTGTGCTTAAAAAGCTCAAATAGAAAGGTCAAAAAGCAAAAAGTAAGGCTGTATTTAATTTCAAATTTTCTAATCAAAGTTTGAAAACCATAATGGGTTGTCACAGAAATCATAATAATGATACTGCTTCCATTTACATAGCACTGCAGATTACACAGTATTTTCACGTCAGAATCGCCCTGGAGCTTCCAAGCAGCGTTCAGTCTGGCCATTTTAATCTCGTGCCAAATGTGAAGATGGTGATGCTATCACCTGGGATTTCCCATGGAGCCAATCAACCTAGTTAACACTACCTTGTTCATGGGAAACATCCATACTCTACTTACTTGCCCGTACTCTGAATAGTCAGCAACTTTCCCCTGTATCTCCCTGATGGCATAATCACAGACATTCCAAATGGGAAAACAATGATTTGGCAAAAACTAGAAGTCTTCTCTCTTTATATTCAAATAGACACTGAGACTGTGTTTGGTAGAAGTATGTAGACATTTACGTTCAGTAAGAACTAATTTTCCTTTTCCAGAAAAGCTGTGGATTAGTCAGTACCATTAGCAGGTCATCTAAACTTAGAGAACATCCACAGCTTTTCATCTCCTGGCAGCCTGCCATACCTGTTTAGGGGTATCTGTGTTAAGTCATCAAAAATAGGTAGAAACTGTGTTGGGTTCGCTAGCAGGCACTAGAGAACACAAAGGGTTTTCTAAATTATTTTCAGTGAAACTTCTGATACCATGGAGAGCGGCATGGCAAACAGTATGATGAGGTTACTGTTTTGCTTTCGATGTGAACAAGCTGAGCATGACACAGATGCAAACAGTGTGAGATGCTGGTGGCGAAAATAGATAAAGAATCATTTTAAATTCGGAGATGGTTTCCTAGGAGATTCAAATGCACAAAACGAGGTGGGACCAGGTCCCGTAACAGTGTGCAAGGTTCTGTGTCCTGGGAAATTTGGGACACTCTATGGCTCTGAAGGAGAAAGGATGCTTCTAGGTGAGGTACCAATCATCTCTACAAGACACCAGGTACCCACAGTGTTCCAACAAAGGAAATGTTCTTCTAACGGAAACATCCGCCATCTTCAAGTGCTCACTGTAGCAAAGGAGAACATGGGCAACAAGACCGTGGAACTCTGCAATGAAACAGATCCTGGCAATCAAAGTCTGGCTCCACCGTGCAGCAAGGGGTGACTATGGGAAAGTCTTTCATTCATTTCCTACACAACTCACTATGAAGGTTCATTACCTGGCAGTTACCAGGCACTAGAGATACAGGGATGTAACAATGGGGGGAAAGTGAGTGCCAATATGAAGCTTATATTCCAGTGGGGAAACTCAAGAAGTGACTATTTAATGAGCCAGACCAGGAGAAAAGCTAGAGGACGTTAAAGTGTGAGAAAATGATGGTGGCAAGTGCTAGAGAAGTAAGGTGCGAAGAAAGTCCTCGCTAAGGAGGAGCAATCTGAGCAAAGACTGGGATAAGGCAGGGGAGTGAACCACGCACAGCCCTGGGGAATATGTTCCCAGGAACAGCACATGCAAATGCCCTGGGTCGGGTTCCCACATATTCTACCAATGGCAAGGGGCTCCATGGCTAAAGGATAATGAAGGAGGGAGAGATTGGTAGGGAATGGGACCAGAGAGGGGACAGAGAGGGTTTGCAGGCTATTATAGTTTATTCTGAGCAGAACAAGCAGCCCCTGGAGGACTCAGAAGAAGTGGGATGACTGGATTGATTTTTTTAAGGATCACTCCACCGGGTATATGCAGTGCAGAGGCTGCGAGGTAGGGGCCACAAAGTGAACTGCTCGGATCTCCCTCCAAAAGATAATCTGCCAGTCCATTGCAAGGAATGCAGTTACCCAACAGTCTCCAACTACTGCGACTTCCAGATGTGCCACTCATCCCAGGCAGCTCTGGTCAGCAGCTGAGCACACGTGGCTGCTCCTGCAGCGTGAGGGAGGGTCCAGTGCCCTGCCATGTCTTGGGCTCCAGCACAAACACAAATCCACAGGCAGCAACAAAGGTGCGAAGGGGCTACTGTCTACAGGGCCCCAGGAGCACAGCATGGCCCAGACAATTTAACAATCCCACTTGCGGCTTCAAACACCACTGTATGAAATCTCTATTTCAGAGCTGAGAAAACGGAGGGCTGGGTTTTTACAAAACACTGTCAAGGACAAACCCAGTGATGAAAACCCCAGCCCGCCTAATTTCAAAATCCCCTGCTTTGGACAGACATCCAAGGCCATGTATTAAATGCCAAAGGGAGCCTACTCCCCTACATGCCTCCCCCCACAACCCCCCCCCACTCTCTCTCTCTCTCACTCATTTTTGGTTGTCTACTCATGATTTAAGAAAACAATAAATTTTAACCTTTCCAGAAAGTTGAAACCAAATGCTTTAAAACTGTATTATACAAAACTGCTACCCAGGTAATAGATTCTCCACTACAAAGCAGGGGACTCCAGTGATACCCAAGCCAAGAAAACACTACCCAAAAAAATACAGACTTGGCCAGGCATGGTGGCATACACCTGTAATCCCAGCACTTTGGGAGGCAGTTGGATCACTTGAGGTCAGGAGTTCAAGACCAGCCTGACCAACATGGTGAAACCTGTCTCTACTAAAAATAGAAAAATCAGCCAGGTGAAGTGGCAGGTGACTGTAATCCCAGCTGCTCAGGAGGCTGAGGCAGGAGAATTGCTTGAACCTGGGAGGTGGAGGCTGCAGTGAACCGAGATCATGCCACTGCTCTCCAGCCTGGGCAGCAGAGCAAAACTCCATCTCAAAAAAAAAAAAAAAAAAAGTACAGACTTGACTGTATCCATCAAGACCAAGACCAAGACCAAGACGAAGAACCCAGTTGTCTGAGTGGGATATTATTTTTTTATAACAGTTGGAGAATTGCAGATGATCAATACTGTAGGCAGAGACACAAGCCATCCCTGTGTTCAAATCTTGGCTCTGTCAAGTAACACTGTAATTCTTAATAGGAAATATACATATATTTGATTTTACAACATTTCCTGGCATAGAGCTCCAAAGTCCCTTGGAATCTCCAGAGTGACAGGTGGTGTTTTGTATGCTGCTGAGACAACTGGTAGATAGGGGTCCTGCATAGTCTCCAGAGGGGCTGGTTGGTCAGAAGCACAGGTGACAATATGGACTTACAACTGGCATCTGAAGTAGCAGCAGTCTTGGGGGACTAAGCCCTTACCCTGCGGGGTCTGCGCTGATTCCAATTCCCGTCAGAAGTGTACTGAACTGTAGGAAGCCCAGCTAGTGCTGGAGAATTGCCTGGTTTGGAAGAAACCCCCACACATGTGGCAGCAGAAATGATGTGTAGAGAGCGGTGTGAGTATAAAAGGAAAAACAATTTGAGGCCTGCATGGTGGCTCACACCTGCAATCCCAGCACTTTGGGAGGCTGAGGCAGGAAAATCGCCTAACCCCAGTAGATCAAGACCAGCCTAGGCAATATGGCAAGACTTTATCTTAGAAGAAAAAAGTATAAAAGAAAAACACAATTTCCTTTTCCCTATAAGTGTCACTAATCAGCTGATCTTGGAACCATGACTTCCTTTCTCTGAACCTCAGTTTCCTCCTTTGTAAAATGGGAATAACGGTAACTCCTGTGAGAATTAAACGTGACAAAAATAAAGATAACTTTCTATTCTCATTCCAAGTGTCAAAGATAGGAGAGGTTTTTTTTGTTTTGTTTTGTTTTGTTTTGTTTTGAGACAGGGTCTCTCACTGTCTCCCTGACTGGAGTGCAGTGATACAATCATGGCTTACTGTAGTCCCAAACTCCCCGGGCTCAGGTGATCCTCCCACCCCAGCCTCCCAAGCAGCTGGCACTACAGGCATGTGCCACCAAACTCAGATAATTTTTGTACTTTTTTTTTTTTTTGTAGAGATGAGATTTTGCCATGTTTCCCAGGCTGGTCTCAAACTCCTAGGCACAAACAAACCGCCCACCTCAGCCTCCCAAAGTGCTAGGATTATAGGCATGAGCCACTGTGCCTGGCCAATATGAGAAGTTTTAAACAGTCAAATGCAAGAGTGAGAGCCTGCCCTCTTTTTAAAATCAGAATGCCTCTCTATTAAGTTTCATCTCTCATGGGTCTTTCCTGAGAAATCTGCTCACCTGTTTGGAAGCTGCATCTCTCTTCCAAGAGATCAGCTAAATATATAACAAATGCACAGGGACAGCTGGGAACGGCTGTTGCATAAAATCGGAGCTGTCATCACACCTTCCCCAGCCACAGTCCCACCTGCTCATGTGATGGAGCCCAGCAGAACCTCCAATGGAAACTTCAGTTATGTTTTTCTCCCAAGTGAAAAGCAGTTTGACAGTGAAAATCACTTGTTCGCTGGAATAAACGCGCGCACAAGTGTGCCAGACATAGTGATTTCCTGCCCTGAATCAAGTGATGCAGAAGTACTTGCTCAGCAGAACTCTGGGCTCTAACTGCACTCTGCAGACTCCCAAGGGGAAGCGTCAGCCTTGTCAGCAAAGGGGCAGGGTATCATGATCACTCCAAATGTTGTTTTTAAAACAGCTAATTCCAAACTGCAGATGTATCTAGGTTCAAAAATTAAACTAGTAACAGAAATGCATGTAGTATGGTTCTATTTTGGTGAGAGTGGCAAGGTGTCATCTAGGTCTGTACATGGTGGTCTGAGCACAAAGGAAACACTCAGGCTGTTAACTGTGGTGCCCTGGGGTATGGAAGGCAAAAGATAGTGTTTTCATCCTAAACCTGTCAAGCTTTTTTTGTTTTTTTTTTTTTTTTTTTTTTTTTTAGACGAGGTCTTGCTCTGTCACCCAGGCTGGAATGCAGTGGCATGATCTTGGCTCAGTGTAACATCTGCCTCCCAGGTTCAAGCAATTCTCCTCCCACAATTCCCAGAGTTGCTGGAACTACAGGCACTTGCCACCACAACAGGCTAATTTTTCTATTTTCAATAGAGACAGGATTTCACCATGTTGGCCAGGCTGGTCTCAAACTCCTGACCTCAGGTGACCCTTCCACTTTAGCCTCCCAAAGTGCTGGGATTACAGGTGTTAGCCACCGCACTCGGCCCTATGCAGCATTTTCATTTGGTGCAATAAGCAAGTGACTTCCACAAATCATTCTTAAAGCAGCAGAGCTATATGTATCAGAGGTGAAAACTGTTTCATTTGTTAAGGCCTGAGTTTATGGAGTGAAGCCTTCCTTGGGAAATTACTGTGCAATCTGCCCTTAAGAAGAGACCCTTGGAATTTCAAAAGCCCACGTAGGCTGGGCGCGATGGCTCACACCTGTAATCTGAGCACTTCGGGAGGCTGAGACGGGTAGATCACGAGATCAGGAGACCATCCTGGCCACCATGGTGAAACCCTGTCACTACTAAAAATACAAAAACTTAGCTGGGCATGGTGGCGGGTGCCTGCAGTCCCAGCTACTCGGGAGGCTGAGGCAGGAGAATCACTTGAACCCAGGAGGTGGAGGTTGCAGTGAGCCAATATTGCACCACTCCACTTTAGCCTGGTAACAGATTGAGACTCCATCTCACAGAAAAAAAAAAAAAAAAAAAGCCCATGCAGAGAATTTCACAGAACTGCCTCAGTCCTAGGACTCTATGCCATACCATAGGCTGTTAGATATGGTACAACTAAAAATGACACATCAACACAGTGAGGACACAACACTGCAAAAGACACAGGGGCTGGAGCCACACAGATCTGGGTTCAAATCCTGATTCAGCCACGTTCTGCAAGAGGCTCAGCTGCCTGGCACAGAGTCTCCTGCCCAGACGAAGGGAATAATCACACCTTTCTTGCAGGTTAACATTAGAGGAGACATCAAGGAAGAGATGAATCAACCAGAAGTCTGCCTGATCCAGAAAACATGCTCCATAGATGGCAACGGTGGTGGAGGTCGTTAGAGTTACTAATAGAACATCAGATCATGACCTTGACCATCTACCTAGATTAGAAGCTTCAAAAGGGCAAAGACTCCATCTGGTTTCTCAGAGCCCATGCAACATCCATGAATTGACTCTCAATCCTTCCTGAATGAATCTCAAACCCCATGAAACATCCACAAATTGACTCTCAATCCTTCCTGACTGAATAAATGCCCAATATCTCACTTGAGCCTAACTGTAAAAACTACCCCCCCCCACACACAAAAAAAATCAGTCAACAAAGACAAAATTTGTCACTCTCACTAGGGATGCCATCCAACTAACATTTAACATGGCTTTATAATGTTTTCTCTTTCTTTCTTTAAAAAGTTTATTTTCTCGGATTATTTAAGTAACATATGTTCACTGCAGGGAAAATATATATCCATTTTTAAATGTTAATGGCCCTGTGGTACACATCCCAGACCCCTACAAATCAAGGAATAGGGACGGGGTAATAAATCCCAACCATGTGAGCAAGTCATATGACTATCTGTTAGAGTTCTATAGAGCAATGACTATCTGTTAGAGTTCTATAGAGCTCATATTCTCTCCCAATCAGCTTTTCAAGAAGTTGGGGCCAGGCGAGGCGGCTCATGCCTGTAATCTTGGCACTTTGGGAGGCCAAGGTGGGCAGGCTACCTAAGGTCAGGAGTTCAAGACCAGTCTGGCCAACATGGTGAAACCCCATCTCTACTAAATATAAAAATTACCTGGTGTGGTGGCGGGCACCTGTAATCCCAGCTACTCAGGAGACTGAGGCAGGAGACTCGCTTGAACCCGGGAGGCAGAGGATGCAGTGAGCTGAGATCATGCCACTGCACTCCAGCTTGGTTGACATGAGTGAGACCTTGTCTCAAAAAAATAAAATAAAAGTTGGACAACTGTCCAAGAAGAGAAGACATGATAATAATGAGAACCACACCCATTAATATTTAACTGGAGGCTAAGTGCCCAGCACCACGGCAAGCACTTTACATGCTTTGATCCAGTTCATCCAGCTTCCCATTCTTTACATGAAGGAGCTGAGTCTACTATCTTAAAAAAAATAAAAAAGACACAGAGGCTGGGTGCAGTGGCTCATGCCTGTAATCTCAGCACTTTGGGAGGCTGAGGCAGGCAGATCACAAGGTCAGGAGATCAAGACCAGTCTGGCCAACATAGTGAAAACCCGTCTCTACTAAAATACAAAAACTTAACCGGGTGTGGTGGCGGGCACCTGCAGTGTGAGCTACTCGGGAGACTGAAGCAGGAGAATTGCTTGAACTGGGAGGCAGAGGTTGCAGTGAGCCGAGATCATGCCACCGCACGCCAGCCTGGGAAAAGAGCAAGACTCCATCTCAAAAAAAAACATAGAAACAGAAGGTAGTCTCATAGTTGCCAAAGGCTGCAGGGGACAGGGGAATGACTGCAAATAGGAACAGGATCTCATTAAAATGTGGAGTTGGATAGTGGTGATGGTTGCTCAACTCTGTGAACACACAAAAAAACCAATGAACTGTACACTTAGAACACATGAATTGCCTAGTATGTGAATGTCATCTGAATTACACATTCAATTCAAATGCCCAAGTCCAGAGCACAGAAAGTGCAGGTCACCCTTCATCACTGCCCTAGCCTCCTCACCACTGTCACAGGTTTGCATACACTAACTGGTTTTGTTTTCTATCAGAGGCAAATGGTACATTTTGCCCCGTCACTACCTCTTAAATCCGCAACAGGCCTGCACTCGCCTCCCACCACTGCACATACACTAGCCACATTCTTTGTCATAGCTGCATTTTAGGATTGAACCAACCATCTATTCCAACAGTCTGTTATTGATCCCAATTCAAATAACACCACCATCTACAACCTCGTGCCTGCCTCTCTCCACAGGTGTTTAAGAATCTCTTTGAGATGGACTTCTAGAAATAAAACTGCTGAGTCAAAGGAGATGTAGTTTAATTTCTGACAGCTGACAAATTCCCAGGGAGTGTTCTGTGACCGTGAACAGCCACTTCACTTTTGAGACCCTCAGTCTCCTCATTTATGAAACCAAGGGGAAGACTTTGAGTCAATTTCAGTTCTAACATTCACTTTTTAAACAAGATCCGAAGGAAGAACGACTAACAGCAAAGTAGAGCTGGGGCACATGCACAGACCTGAGCTCAGCAAATACTCCAGCTGGGAACCGGGCTGAGAAAGCCCCAGAGAGCAAGCAGAAGGAGAAAGACACCAGAAAGTGGAACACACTCCAAGAGATGAGGAGGACATGGGCACCCCCACCCCACATGAGAGAAAAGAGAAGCTCAGAAGGCAAAGGCAAATCATCCTCGAGGGGCTGGGCTCTGTGGAGAGATTTATAGACAACAACAGATAACACAGGCCAGCACCTCAAGCCAAGTGGGAAGGAAGCCCAAAGCTGAGGATACAAAACCCTCAAGAAAAACCAGGCACACAAAAGATGAAGGATGAGAAGAAAGACACTGTTAACAGAAGAGATTTAAAAAAAAAAAAAAAACCTCACACAATGAATGTTGGGAATCCCGAATCTATCCCTGCTCCAGGAACCTACCAGGAGAACAATGTCAAGGCTGGAACAAGGATGCCTGTAGCGCCATCAAAAGACGACGATTCATCATCCCTGAAACCCAAGGTCAAGGAGAAGTCTAATGTTTCAAGAGGATAAAAAAGATAGGTTTAAAAAAGAAGTCACGTTGAAAGCTCACTTCCCTTATGAATTCTGAAGAATGCCATGAGGTCAAGTCACAATGGAGAGAAAAAAGGGGTCACATGGACATGCTCAAGCAGCTTCAATGTGGCCACTGTCACCCACGGGACAGAAGAGGAGAGCAGGGGAACATGGATGAACATTGGCCGGAGCGAAGACCTGAGGGGCTGCGTTCATGGGGCAAAGGCAGATACTGCAGGGGATTAGGGGTCGGCAGGGCACTTCAATGTGGCAGTAAATGAGCAGAGAGGTCTATTGTAACAGTGAGCCGTAAAGGGGGACCCTGAACCATCCTCATCAAAGTCACATGGGGAGGGCTGGGAGGGAGGGGGAACTTGTTAAAATGCAGATTCCTGGGTCTCATTCCCAGAAATAAATTCAATGAATCTGAGAGGAGGACCAGGAATCTATATTTTAATAACTATTCAGGATGATTTTTATGTTTATTAAAGTCTGAGGACCACCATTACGTGATATGAAGATGTCTCAGAAATAAAAACTAGAAAATGGGAAAACAATCATATTCAAGGGCTCTCATCCAAAAGTCATATGTGATTCTGGGCTGGCTTCAATCTGCTCCTCTGTCCTCTAAGAGATGCCTGAGTCACTGTGCCCTGAGCCACAGCTCTCATAAATGCTGCAGGGAGCCAGGTGGGGGGTGTGGGCTGGCAAAGGCAAAGAAACATCCTAGCATTGCCCTCACCCAAAGAATTAGGGCTTGCTCAAGCTGGAGGTGGGGGCAGAAAGGAGGAGGACGCCCTGTTAGCCAGCAGCCACAGCAGGCCAGCAAAGCCAATGCTACCTCCTCTCAAATATGGGGTAGAACAAACAGCCAGGTGGCCCAGCTGTGACCACGCTGTATTTTGAACGATTCCCATGTATACCTGGAAGCTGAGTGCATTTTTTTCCCTATGTGAGAAGGAGACCTTGATATATCTGGAACAATGTAATAAATGACAAACCAGAGGCTATTTCAAAAGCCCACGGAGATGATGTGCAGCCTAGACAACTTCCCAGAAAATCTTAATCATGTCTAGGAACCCAAAGCAAGGCAGCTCTGGGGAAGCAGAGAGCAGGAGAGAGAGGAGGAGGAGGAATCTGGGGAGGGAGGCGTGGCACTCCTGCCAGAGGGCTGAATCCCACTTTCTATCTGCTGATGGAACAGCTCTTGGCTGCAGAAGATCTCTTTGTACCAGACTATCATAGTGAGAGAATGACACGAGACACAAGTCCTCCTCCGACAGAGACTCAGGGAAATTTCCCAAGGGAGGCTGGAAGTCCTCTAGGGTATATAATTATATATTAGATAAAAAATATCAACGCTTCTCATACTGGGCACCTTCAACAGAGGAGATGTCTGATTCAGGAACTACCTCCCAAACCTTTATAAGTTCCACATTTCTCTGAGCTACTGGGAAAGGCGGAGTACCATTCAGTCTCCAAGAAGGCTCTAGAATTCTGATTCTGCCATTGCATTTGCTACCCCAGTACATAAATGGAGAGGGACTGCCATGGGTCAGGGCCCTGGGCCCCATGGGAGTGGGACCTGAGAGGCTGCTGCCTGCTGAACACTTACATCTGGCTTGCAGCAAATGAGTGGATAAATAAGAAGGAGAATTTCCGGGAGTAACAATTTCTATGCAAAACATAAACCAAAGAGGGTGCCTCAGGAGAGCTCCTGTAGATAAGAGGCTGGGTCTCTGTGGGGAGACCTCAGCCACACTGAGATCTGACTGACTCGAAGCTCCATGATGGGGAATGTTCTGGCAACGGGAATGGCAAATGGGATGACACAGGAACGTGGGCTCCTTCCAGGAACAGAAAGGCCAGTGTGACTGAAAGAAAATACACACAGAGACAAGGTGACAGGTCACAGTGGGATGGCGGGCAGCAGCGGATGACATGGGGCTGGAGGCTACCGGAGAAACGCCACATCTTTCTCAGGATGAGGCAAAGCTGGTGGAGGCCTTTCATCAGGGGAGCCAGCAGCTGTGATCTGTTTGCTGATTGCTAAATCACTCTGGCTGATATGTGAAGAGCAGACTGCACAGGAGCCAACATGGAAAGGGAGAAACCAGCTCGGAGCTACAGCAGCATCCCCAGGCAAGAGACTGTAGGAGCCTGCCCCAGGCAACAGCAGCAAGGATGGTCACAAATGGCCATTCATCTCTAGGATGTATTTTGGAAGTGGCAGGACTGGCTATGGATTGTAAATGAGAGACAAGTCTGCAGAAAAACACAGGATGACTCCCAGATTTCTGGATTCAGCAACCAGACAGTGGCATTTATGAGTATGGGCTGGGCATGGTGGCTCATATCTGTAATCCCAGAACTTTAGGAGGCTGAGGTGGGAGGACTGATTGAGGCCCAGAGTATGAGACCAGCCTGGGCAACAGAAGGAGACGCTGATGCTAGAAAAAAATTTTTTTTAATTAACCAGGCATGGTGGTGCATGCCTGTAGTCCCAACTACTTGGGAGGATCGCTTGAGCCCAGGAGTTCAAGGCTGCAGTGAGCTATAGTTGTGCCACTGCATTACACTCCAGGCTGGGCAACAGAGCAATACCCTATCTCTCTATAAGAGAGAAAGACAGAGACACAGACAGACACACATACACACATACACAGAGATGCTTTTGGTAGGCAAAATGGCCCCCAAAGATGCCCATGCCACAAAGATGCTGTGACTATGCTACTGCACATAGCGAGAGAGACTTTGCAGATATAATTAAAGTTATAAACCTTGACATGGGA
>PVKP010039623.1:0-20023 GCA_004027715.1 Plecturocebus donacophilus
AAGGAAAGAAAGAAAGAAGAAAGGGGGGATTTTTATTCTGAATGAAGTATATGAATTTGGAATAATTTTCATTTGGTTTTAGAGCACAAAGGACTATTCTTGTTTAAAACCACCAGCTTTATATATCACAGGAAATTGAAGTCTCCAGAATATTACTGAGGATTCTGAACTGTTGTTTCTGGCATTTCCCTTGGTGATTGCTTCAAATTTTCTTCATATTGAATTTCACTTCTTGCCTTATTTTTTCCAAGCATGAACACAGACCTTCTTCCACTCTTCAATATGTTATTTTTTTATTGCATTTTAGGTTTTGGGGTACATGTGAAGAACACGCAAGATTGCTGCATAGGTACACACATGGCAGTGTGATTTGCTGTCTTCAAGATGTTATTACACAAACTGTTGAATACATTATCATCTCTCTGCATTTGATATCAAAAGGGAATATTTCAGAAAAAAAAACACACTAAAACCAAATTATGAAATAAAATTTGCTAAAATCTATGAGCTAAACTCCAACAGTCTCTCAGGAGATATCATTTTTCTTGTCTATATCTTATAGCCATATGTTGGAATTTACCTCTTTTAAATGAGTTATTCATATCCTGTCACCTCTAGCTAAATTCAAGATTCTCAAATGCTTGTTTTAGGGTGACTGAAGAAAGCCAAAAATCAACTAGCATATAAATATTTTCTTTACCCACAATAGATACTCTTTTACTTCATTTTGTAGAACAGTTCAACAGATATTAAACCTAAACTTTACCAGTCAAGACATCGCTACATCTTTGCTAAATTAAACAAGTTTTTATGAGTCACAAAGGAATAGAGAAATGTCTATGTTTATTTTAAAGAACATTTTTATCTTATCCAACTATACTAGGATATGTGCCTTGATTTTGAACTGAGGTCTATTTTACACCTCAGCTCCTTTCTTTTTCATTATTTAGTTCTTTGATCTAAAGGTATGTATATTTCACTAGTTTGAGAAAAAAATGTTGCAAAGATAGATAGATGAAAAAGCAAAAGTAACTGTGAGAAATAGAAATTGGGCAGTTGACTGAAGCAGAGGTTGTTAAGGAACGAACTGTAAGAATTAGTTACAAAGATAATTTTGTGACAAAATATATGTTAATAATGTGGAGTTTAGACACAATTCACCAGATGCTGTGTATGGAATGAAATAGAAACTTAAGAAGACAAAAGGTGCAAGTCGTGAAAAGTTCCACTTTCTAATGCAGAAGATTGAGTTTTATCAATTGTGCTCAAGTCACCAACCTGGAACAATAATTTATTCATTCACAGGATCTTATAAATAACTGTGTAACAATGACATTACCTTAGTTCTGCCTTTTGAAACTAATATTTTATATGTTGTCTAGAAACAAATGCAATATTATCTCTTTCTCTTTAGTATTTGTTTTATATTTGTTCTTGTAGTCTGAAGAATTCAGACTATCCTTTGCTTCCGAAGTCTGACCCTGACTAGCTACTTCAATTGCCTTAAACAGAAAATTGAATATTTAATGAAGCAATATGCCATAATTTTAGAAAAGTTACATTAAATAATTATGTTTAAATGTATAGGGATTTTGTTTGTTTGTTTGTTTTTTGCTTTTTCCATAGGTTTTCAAAGTGGCATCAAAGATTAAAACATTTTTGGGTATTCTATTATTGCTTCTAACAAAGCTTTTAGTTTTTCTCTGAATGTTTCTATATACTTTGTTGATTCGTTATATTTCTTTTCCTGCTGCTTTACCTACTTTAATAATAGCATGAACTGAAGTCAGAGAAAGGTTTTTATGTTTTCCTCTTCAACTCTCAACTCATTTATACCACAAAAGTTTGAAGATGAAATTGCATAATCTGAATAATAATATAAAACATAAGAATTAACATTTTTATATTATTCCTTTCCAGGATATGTACCAGCAGTATAGTATTAATTTTATCACCATCCGAAACTTTAATGAACTTTCACCATTGTCACTTAGGTGAACAGCAACCTACTAGATAAAAGCAACTTTATTGAATTAGAAAAACATATTTAAGTATTGCTAAATTGCCTTATGTATGGTTAAATAGATATTCTTTCTACACATATATTTAATTACATATATTATATACTTTATATATTTAAATATATATGTATATTCAAATATACATATATGTTTGTATAAATATTCTTTCTTTTATTTTCTGTGTGAAGCGTGTAGTGGTAGATGCCTGCTAGTCAGCCTAGGCATGCACGCTCTTGGTTTTCAAATAATTTCTCAATTTAAACAGCTTGTGAAAATTATTTATTAAACTACACATATTTTGACTAAGTATATCACAACTTCAATTGTGGACAGTCTGAATTTCCTAATGGAGTAAAATTTGGTGTCTCTAATCTAATACTCAGATATACCTGGTAGGTCACAGAGTTCTAAGAAAAGTATGATCAATACACAATGTTTAGTATTGTGTCATTTTATGGACATGAACACTACTTCTATAAGGAGGACCAGCTCCATGTCTGCCAGAAAAATTGTTTCAATAGTTAAAAAAGAATATTATATGAAGTGCACTAATAACCTTTACTCTTTTTGCTTGTGCAACATGATTTTATTGCTATATGGCTGTACCATAGTATAATTCTACCACTATGATAATATTATATACAATTCTATTGTTATTATAATATTACAGCCAGAATCTTTTTCTGATTACTCAATGTAAGTGACCCATGTAAGTGACCCAATATGAGTACCGGGACATTAGATCTCTATAAGCAGTCAGGTTTATTGTAAGTACTTTTTTTTCTGACTTTCTGTCATCAGGAACTGTAATCTCTAATTTAATTGGTCTATTTATGTGTTTGTTAATTCAACAATAATGTGCTAGTTGAATCTGCCTGGTAGTCTACATTTCTAGACCAATTACTGATTTATCTTTATTGCTGTGAAAATTATAGTTTCTCTCAGCTGTAGGATATTATAACATAGAGACTATACCTGATGCTGGAAATGTAAAAGTCTAATACACTTTATTATTCCTAATAACTTCCAAAAACTTTTGCTCCATGGTCTATCTTCCATTAGTATATATGGCCAATAAACACCTTATGTCTTAATAACTGTCGACTTGAACTAAAACTTTTTTTCCATTGGGAATTGAGCATTTGTTTCAGGGTGGCAAGTGAGAAATTACACATAGACTTGGAAATAGATAACATGAACCACTGAAAGGCTGCCAGGATGTCGTTACAGGAAAAGAAGTCTGTGTGGAACTTCCAGCATCAGAAAGTGAAAGAATGTGACAACCAAAGCATATTCTAAAATTTGAGATACATCAATAAGATTCCTTCACAGTACTAGAATTTCCCAATATTTTCAGGAGGTATAACTGATGGGTCAAAAAGAAAGGGTTTTCAAGGCCAGGTGTAGTGGCTCATGCCTGTAATCCCAGCACTTTGGGAGTCTGAGGTGGATGGATCACCTGAGGTCAGGAGTTCAAGACAAGCCTGGCCAACATGGTGAAATCCCATCTCTGCTAAAAACAGAAAAATTAGCAGGGCCTGGTGGCGCACACCTGTAATCCCAGCTACTTAGGAGGCAAAGGCAGAATTGCTTGAACCCAGGAGGTGGAGGTGGCACTGAGCCAAGATTGTGCCACAGGACTCCAGCCTGGGTGACAGAGTGGGACTCCATCTCAAAAAAAAAGGTTTTCAAATTATTGGGAAATAATATATTCCATACCTTTCTCTTAGAAATTTGTACAATATATTAATGAATTAAAGGCTCTAAACATGGACACAGGGAGAGGAGCACTATATGCTGGGGTATGTTGGGGGAAAATAGGGGAGGGACAGTGGGGGGGAAGGGAAAGTGGGGGGGTGGGGAGTTGGGGGGAGATAGCATGGGGAGAAATGCCAGATATAGGTGAAGGGGAGGAAGGCAACAAATTACACTGCCACGTGTGTACCTATGCAACAATATTGTATGTTCTTCACATGTGCCCCAAAACCTAAAATGCAATAAAAAAAAAAAAGGCTCTAAAAACCCTGGTAGTGAATAAATAAATAAATAAAGCTCTCATAGTATTTAACCTAACACTTATTAAACGTATTTGATTGCAGTGATTTTTTTTCCCTTTACCTAGTAACATTTAGATATTTGGTTCACAAAATACAGATTAGAGTTAGGTGTTTATCACCACAGAGAAGAATATATGTAACTACCTCAGGACTCCTGTAAAACAACTGATTATTAATTACACAGCTTTTTTTTTCTTTTCCCCTGCAGGATGCTTAACATGGGATAACTGACTGCTAAGAAAGAAAGCCACATTGTGTCAAAGCATGTCTCCCAAGGATTGTGGTTTCTCTTTCTCCATGTTCTTTGGAACTATGGAAGATATCTCATCTTACCTTAACTAGTCTAACATTTGTAAGGATGAAAATACCTTTCAGGGTGCATAAAAAATGCACTTCAGTAATCTTTTATCATAGATTTGAGAAAAAGTCATAGTTTTTCAAAAGAAGACACTTTTTGAACAATCTTTCTTCAGGTCTCAAAAGGCAGCAAGCCAGAAAAACGTGATTCCAGAGCACTCCAAATTTCAAGTTAAGTAAATTATAGTGAGAAATTTTACTCTATAATATATTAAGAACTTAGAAAATGAAATGCAGAGATGTCACTATTTATTCCATCTCAATCTATGGAGACACATTTATCTCTGTATTCTATACATATGTTTCCAAGCATGGTACTAGGTATAAATGTCAAGACAAAAGATTCTTTCTCACATTTTAATAGAGAAGTCTAAAAATAAACAAGTACATAAGTATATACTATGATTACAATATAATAAATAACATGTAGTTGTTGTCTATAATATCTACTCTCTTATACATGTGGTCTAACTACAACATTTAATAGTCTCTACAGTAAAGTCCTCTCATGTGTTACTTATCCATTTATCAATAAATGCAATTTTAACCACAGCCTGTGCATACGGATAATGCTGAACTTGTGTTACTTTATATATCACAAGTATTTTCTATAATTCAACAAACATAAATGATTTGCATAATGTGTAACTTACTGATTGTTTTACTTCTCAGCAGAAGTAATTGAAAGATTTCCATGTTTGACTAGGATTTATACTGTGCAAATTCTCAAACTTCCAGTTTTAAATAGCTCTCAGAACACTTTTTGGAGATGTTGATTTCCTCTGTTTTGTGTGATCTTAATATGTTGATATGTGTACTATCTGATTTCTTACTACACAAGCTGAAAGAACCAAATCCTAATTTCCCATACTTTGTTATAGCCATGTGATGGTTAATATGAGGTGTCAACATGGTTGGCTTGAAGGATGCCTAAATGGCTGGTATTGTTTCTGGGTGTAACTTTCAGGGTGTTACCAGAGGAGGCTGACATTTGACTCAGTGAACTGGAAGAAGAAGACCTACCCTCAATATGGGTGGGCACCACCAAAACAGCTGCCAGTACAACTAGAAGCAGCCTGAAGAGGGTAGCATAGCTTTTCTTGCTGAGTCTTCTGGCTTCCTTATTTTTCCCCTGCTGAATGCTTTCTTCCACTCCTCCTGCCCTTGGACGTCAGACTCCAGGTTCTTTATCCTTTGCACCCTGGCACTTGCACCAGCAGTGTGGGGAATCTTGGGTCTTTGGCCACAGACTGAAGGCTACACTGTTGGCTTCCCTGGTTTTGAGGCTTTTGTACTTGGACTGAGCCACTACCAGTTTCTGTCTTTCCCAGTTTTCAGATGGCCTATTATGAGACTTTGCCTTGTGATAGTGTGAGCCAGTTCTCCCTAATAAACTCCTGTGTGTGTGTGTACATATATACGTACACACACAAATATGCATACACACACACACACACACACACACACACACACACACACATACATTTTATGGTTCTGTCCCTCTGGAGAACCCTGATAAATGCAAGCCAACTTGACCCAAAGAATCAGACCCTCTCTCCTGGTAGCACAAATCTTTATTGAATAACACAAAGGGGAAGACAAGTTTTGATGTTTTGCACCCAGCTGCTCTGTAATGCTCAACTATTCCAACAAGATGCCCTTGCTGTTCTATTTTACACCTTTCAGAGATACCTTAATTACTTAATATAAAATCTCCAGTAATTCTGAATTCTCCTCTCCAATAACCCTTTGCTCAAGATAGCCAGAGCTGGTTTCATTTACTTACAACAAACAACCAAAACCCTTGGGGTTAGAAAAGACTCCTGCATTCTGTAATAAATATTAGGGTACATTTAGATGCAAAGAGGGAAGTGATAAGTATGTCCAGGATATAGGCAAATGGTGACACTTTTGAGCTAGGCATGTATCTAATATTTCCCTAATGACCTAGGAAGTGATACTTTAACAGTACCACTGCTATGGCTTCAATACTTGTGTCCCCACAAAGTTCATGCACCAAAATCTAATCCCCAGGGTAATAATTTAAGAAGTAGAGGACATTGAGAGATAATGTCACAAGCATTCCAGGATATAAAGAACCTCTTCAGGGAGAACTGAGAACCACTGCTCAAGGAAAAAAGAGGGGACACAAACAGAAGTAAAAACATTCTATGATCATGGTTAGGAAGAAACAATATTGTGAAAATGGCCATGCTGCCCAAAGTAATTTATAGATTCAATGCTAACCCCATCAAGCTATCTATGATCCTCTTCACAGAACTGGAAAAAACCACCTTAAACTTCATATGGAAGCAAAAGAGAGCCTGCATAGCCAAGTCAATCCTAAGCAAAAGAACAAAGCTAGAGGCATCACGTTACCTGACTTCAAACTACACTACAAGCTACAGTAATCAAAACAGCATACAGAGATACAGAACAATTAAACAAAACAGAGGCCTCAGAGGCAATGCCACACATCTACAATGATCTGACCTTTGACAAACCTGACAAAAACAAGCAATGGGGAAAGGATTCCCTGTTTAATATATGGTGTTGGGAAAACTGGCTAACCATGAGCAGAAAACAGAAACTGGACCCCTTCCTGACACCTTACACTAAAATTAAAATTAACTCCAGATGGATTAAAGACTTTAACATAAAACCTAAAACCATAAAAATCCTAGAAGAAAACCTAGGCAATACCATTCAGGACATGGGCATTGACAAGGACCTCATGACTAAAACACCAAAAGCATTGGCAACAAAAGCCAAAATAAACAAATGGGATCTAATTAAACTCCAGAGCTTCTATACAACAAAAGAAACAATCATTAGAGTGAACTGGCAACCAATGGAATGGGAAAAAATTTTGCAGTCTACCCATCTAACAAAGGGCTAATATCCAGAACCTACAAAGAACTAAAACAGATTTACAAGAAAAAAGCAAACAAGTCCATTCAAAAGTGGGCGGAGGATATGAACAGACACTTTACAAAAGAAGACATACATGAGGCCAACACACATATGAAAAAATGCTCATCATCACTGGTCATTAGAGAAATGCAAATCAAAACCACATTGAGATATCATCTCATGCCAGTTCGAATGGCAATCATTAAAAAATCTGTAGACAACAGATGCTGGAGAGGATGTGGAGAAAAAGAAACACTTTTACACTGGTGGTGGGAGTGTAAATTAGTTCAACCGTTGTGGATGACAGTGTGGCGATTCCTCAAGGACCTAGAAATAGAAATTCCATTTGACCCAGTGTATATCCAAAGGATTATAAATTGTTCTGTTATAAAGGTACATGCACGTGTATGTTCATTGCGGCACTGTTTACAACAGCAAAGACCTGAAACCAACCCAAATGCCCATCAATGATGGACTGGATAAGGAAAATATGGCACATATACACCATAGAACACTATGCATCCACAAAAAACGATGAGTTTGTGTCCTTTGTAGGGACATGGATGAACCTGGAAACCATCATTCTCAGCAAACTGACAGAAGAACAAAAAATCAAACATCATCTGTTCTCACTTAAAGGTGGGTGTTTAACAATGAGAACACATAGACACAGGGAGGGGAGCATCACACACTGGGGTCTGTTGGGGGGCACTAGAGGAGGGACAGTGGGGGTTGGGGAGGTTGGCAGGGATAACATGGGGAGAAATGCCAGATGTAGGTGTTGGGGGGATGGAGGCAGCAAACCACATTGCCATGTATGTACCTATGCAGCAATCCTGCAAGATCTGCACATGCACCCCAGAACTTAAAGTACAATAAAAAATACATAAAAATAAATAAAAATAAATTTTGATTTATCAATAAGATGAAATGTTGTAGAGACTTTCAATAGGATTGTATAGAACTGTGATTTTCCAGATTTGATCCATAGGGACTTAAAAGAGCCCCAGAAAATGAAAGAGTCAATATTTCATCAGTAGGAAAAACAGTTCAACCAAAATGTTTACAGATATTTGTTTTATGTTTTGAACTTTGAAGAATGAGATCAACTGCTTAAAATTTGCTGAAAATTGCTAACCTGTCAAAATAACTGTGAGAAAATTATAAGAAAAAGTAAAAATAAGCTATTTATGCAATTACATGTAATGTCCTATACACAAGCTTCATATACATAAACCATAGAGCTAACAGCAAAAGAAGATAGTTATCAATAGCAGCTATGACCATGTGACCAACTGCAGAAATGAGGACTGTAATTGTGATGAGTATTTCTTCATTGATGATTAGTTAGTGGGTAAATTATTTTTGTCACTTGTTTCTCTTATTTATTTTTAAAAATATTGTACATATTTAACTAACTCAATCTACAACTGTTCTTCAATAACTAAGAGCTTATAACTCAAACCTTATACCTCACTTTACAAATTAAACTTCTAAAATTCACTTTATTGTATTAATCTATTTGGATATAAATATGTAAATAATAAAACACAAAAGTATTATAAAGTCATTTGTAGGACTCCACTCACTGCTCAAATACTTATCCAGGGCACAGCAAGTCTTTTGGGGTATAATTTAGAAAATAAAGGACAGTGCTTAATTGTGGAGACTCTGGATAAAGCCAACTGGCACAAATTCCAGCTTATGCACTATAACTGAGTACCTGGTTCATTGTAAGCGCTCAATAAATGCCAGCTCTTACTATTGTTGGGGGAATATAATTGCATTAGAGGGTTGGCACGACAACAAACAGTACATTGTAGTCAATGCCCTTTCTTATCTCCTTGAGTAAGTGCTTGGAAACAGTAAAATGAAGGCCAGAAACATGGCGTGTGAATTGCTGCAGCAGGGAGGAATATAACTCCTATATCCTTCTTAGGGAGCTTCCAGGCAGAGAAAGAGGAAGGTCCTGAAGGTACTTAGACTGGAACAGTTCATGATCATAATGATTTGAAACAGCAGGAGGAAGTTGTGACGTCCAGGTAAGAGCTAGAGCTAGAGTGGGGTGAGGTGAGGTGAGGTGAGGTGAGAACATTGCAGAGCTTCATGGCAAAGCCCATGGAAAGAGAGTGTCAGCCATTCAGTCTCTGCCTTCCTTATAAGGACGTAGAATTGCCACTTGTCAAGGTCATGTCCAAATTCCTTTTTGTACTGTATGGCCTTCCATGTTCACTTTTGACCTTTCTTTCCAAGTATATCACCCATCACTTCCCTTATTAGTACCATGGTGCAGCCACTTGAAATCACTGCCATCAGCACACCTTCCTACCTCCATATGTAATTCTCTTCCTCTATCTTCACTTCCTCAGCTCACCCTCCTATTCATCTTTCAAGACTTCTCTCCCAATCTTTTCATGTTGAGAATGACAATTCCTCTTTTACACTCCTCTCAAGTTCTCATATTCCTCAACAACTACAGTGAATTTCAAAATATAAAATGTATTAATTTGTGTTTGTTTCTCTGACCAAATTATTTTAAAATTTTAATTTCATGTCTCTACACACTGGTCATTAACACTTACCTGTAAACCTCTCCTCTCACTTCTCAGTGTTTCTAATTTTATGTAAATACTGGTAGTCTCTTCAAATTCCTGGCCACCTCATCCTATCTCATGCTGTCTGTTTTGTGAACTATGGACTTCTTCCATACTTTATTTCTTTTATAAGCCATTTAGAAATTAAATCCTGAGATAAATTTTACTTGTTAATTTTTTTTTAAGAGACAGGGTCTTTCTCTGTTGCCTAGGCTGGAGTACAGTGATGCCATCATAAATCACTGCAACCTTGAACTCCTGGGTTCAAGTGATCCTCCCGACTCAGCCTCCCAAGTCACTAGGACTATAGGCACATACCATTACACCCAGCTAGTTTTTGTTTTTTTGGCCTCAAGCAGTCCTCCCGTCTTGGCCTCCCAAAGTGCTGATACTACAGGTGTGAGCCACATCCCACCCAGCCTACTTGTTAAAATTCTTTTATGGATTTTCATGTGTCTACCTTACTACAGTCTTCATTGCTATGATGCATAATAACTAGCCATGGTCCAAAACTTCTAGGCTGCTGTATTCTCTTCCCAATCGACTTCCATGGTGTCCCTTTCCCAAAATATGCTAGCCCCACAGTCTTCTTATAGCCACTTTCACTGTGCCCATAAAAATTCACTTATATTGTTAGTAACCTTTTTCATCTTTACTTTCAAGACAGGCTAAAATTTTAACCCCAATTAAAACCACCCAATTTTATAACCACTTCTACTTCCTGATAACATTCTGCAACCGTGTATACAAGTGGCACCCCTGCCTTGACGTCTCTGTCATCTGCCGTTCCGTAATTTGGTCTTCTCGGTCTCACTGTGGCTATCTACAGTCCTTCAGGGTCTCTAGTGAAACTTTCTGGTTAACGGGTTTCTTCTTTATCTCATTTTATTTAAAAGTAAAATGACCTTTCACTTAAAGGTCATTTTACTTAAGTGACCAAATGACCTTTACCTCACTTCACTCCTTAGTCTTTTTCCATTAACAAGAGTCTCTATCTAAAAACAAAACAAAACAAACAAAAACAAACTCTAAATCCACAAATGACTCTCAGGCTTTACTTCCTATTTGTAAAAGTCTTCACAGTTATTCACATTGAATTCTCATGCTTTATCTTGATATTTTTATGTTGTCATTCATGTTGAATAAATCATCCATAAGTGAAATATTTTTAAAGCTACCATTTAAGGATTGATTTGATTCTTACAAAGTGATGAATTTAATGATTTCCTAGTTTTAGACTGGTACTACTTGCCTATTATATTATTATACTTAAGGTTGACAATTTTCTTTTTTAAAATTGTGGTGAAATACACATGCAATACAATTTACCATTTTATCCATTTTTAGGAGCACATTCACATTGTTGTACAATCATCACTACTATGCGTCTCCAGAATATTTTCCATCTTGCAGAAGTGGAACTTTGTACCCGTTGAACAATAATCCGCACTTTCCCTTCTCCCAGCCCTTGCCAACCACCATTCCACTTTCTCCATGCATTTGACTGCTCTAGATACCTCACGTAAGTGGAATCATATACAGCTTGTTTTTTTGTGGCCGATTTACTTTACTTGACATAATGTCATTAAGGATCATCCATCTTGTAGCATGTGTCAGAATTTCATTTCTTTTTTAAGGGTGAATTATATTATATTATATTCAAAGTATATACCACATTTTGCTTATCTCTTTATTTGTTAATGGATATTTGGGTTGCTTTTTCCTCTAGCTAATATGAATAATGCTGTTATGCAGACGGGTGAATAAATATCTTTTTTTTTTAAATGGAAGTCTCTCTCTGTCGCCAGGCTAGAGTGCAGGGGCACGATCTCAGCTCACAGTAACCTCCACCTCCCCAGTATCTGGGACTATGGGTGCGTGCCACCAAGCCTGGGTAACTTTTTGTATTTTTAGTAGAGATGGAGTTTCACTGTGTTAGCCAGATGGTCTCAATATCCTGACCCCGTGATCCGCCCGCCTCGGCCTCCCAAAATGCTGGGATTACAGGGGTGAGTCATCGTGCCCTGCAATAAATACCTCTTTTATACTATATTTTGTTTAGGAGGGTATATATCCGGAATTGGCATTACTGGAAAATGAGATCATTCTAATTTTAACTTTTGAGAAAACATGATACTGTTTTCTATAGAGTCAATACCATTTTACAGTCCCACCCACAGTGCACAAGGTTTTCAATTTCTCCACATTCTCATCAATACTTATTATGTTTTGCTTTCTTAAATATTTTATTTGACATGTAATAATTGTACAGATTAAGGATGTACATAGTGATGTTTGATACATACAATGTGTAGTAACCAGATCAGGGATATTAGCATATCTGTCATCTCAAACGTTTGTTATTTCTCTGTGTAGGAAACATTAATATCCTCCTTCTAGCTATTTGAAATTATGTAATATGTTATTGTTTGCTATGGTTGTTTTACACTGGTATAGAACAGTGGAACTTATTCTTCCTATCTAGCTGTAATTTTGTATCCTTTAAAAAAATCTCTCCCTGTCTTCCCTTTTCCCCTCACCCTTCCCAGCCTCTAGTGTCCTCTGTTCTACTTTTGATTTCTATGAGATCAGTGTTTATTTAGCTTCTACATATGAGTGAGAATATGTAGTGTTTAACTTTCTGTCTCTAACTTATTTAATTTCACATAATGTCTTCTAGTTTCATTCATGTTGCCAGTAATGACAGAATTTCATTCTTTTTTTGGCCAAATAGTGTTCCATTGTTTGTACATAACACATTTTCTTTATTCATTCATCTGTTCTTGGGAGCCTATATTGATTCTGTATCTTGGCTATTCTGAATATTGCTGCAGTAAACACGGAGGTGCAAATGTCTCTTTGATATACTGCTTTAAGGAAGAAATTGAAGAAATGCCCAGTAGTGTGATCACTAGATCATATGGTTGTTGTATCTGTAGTTTTTTTAAGGAACCTATTTATCCTTAAATTTTTAAATCCTAAAATAGCCTCTCTGTTCAAATATTTACTTTTAGGCACTTTAGTACATCCATATGGCTGCCAAACTCTTTTACTAGCTACTAAAATTTAAGTAATCAATAAAACATTCTTACTGATGTTGTAATAACTAAAAGGAAAAATAGATCAAAAGATGTTGATTGGATAATATTGAATTAAGAAAATTGCCTATTGGCAGGGCACGGTGGCTCAGGCCTGTAATCCCAGCACTTTGGGAGCTGAGGCGGCTGGATCATGAGGTCAAGAGATCGAAACCATCCTGGCCAACTTGGTGAAACCCCATCTCTACCAAAAATACAAAATTTAGCTGGGCATGGTGGTGCGCGCATGTAGTCCCAGCTACTCAGGAGGCTAAGGCAGGAGTCGCTTGAACCCAGGAGGCAGAGTTTGCAGCGAGTAGAGATTGTGCTACTGCACTCCAGCCTGTTGACAGAGCAAGATTCCGTCTCAAAAAGAAAAAAAATAAAGAAAATTGCATATCTGAAAGTCTACAGATTTCTGAATAAATATTGTAAAGTTTGTCTTTAGCAATCCAATGACACTTTATTCTACTAGTTTTTCTCTCATTCCTTCTCTTGATAGCCTAAAATAATTCATCTTTAGAAATTCCCCAACTGGCTATAATTTACTTTCTCCAGCAACTATCCAAACATATAATATCCTGCATACAATAAGTGCTCTCATCGAGTCAAATAGTGAATAACATGTTATACTTGAAAGACCATAGGCTCTGATGTTGAAAGATTTAAATTGCTATTTATTTGTTAGCTGTTATATGCCTCTTATGGAAATTAATTTACTTGTTATAAAATATTTAATTTTCTTATCTATCAAAGAAAAAATTAATACCTGCCTTTTCTATAGTATATAGTTCTTGTGAGTAGCAAATAGAATAATTGTAAAAAGACTTCAATCATTATGAAGAACAAAATTGATTAATTATGGAATAACACATTACATTCTGCTGATGGATGGCTTAGTAACCAATCTGGTAAACAATGTTTCTGTTAGCCAATAGTGTCTATTAAATGCATTATATCCTCATAATAACATTACCATACAAAAATATCCAATGCTTAGACTCAGGAAAGTATATCAATTACAAATACAATGTTCCAGCAAGTCAGAGAAAGATATTTCTGATTGTTAAAAAATATCTTTATTCATCAAATTATACATTTTTTAAGAAAGAGCTTACTATAGTGAAATGGATAGGATGTGGTTATCACAGTTGAATTTTCATACAGTTTTCAGGGATGTCTTGAGTAGGCCTCATCAGTGCCAAGAGGAATGAATTTTTGATTGGCGGTAACAGAGGGGTGTTGGTATAGGTATAATGTAGGGCATAGGTATTATGTAGGGTAGGAAGATAATTGTGAGGATAGCCAACCTACAAAGACAGCCTAGTGTTGAGTAAAGAAATGCTTGATTTTAGACATTGTGATGCAAGATGCAGGTAAACAAGTTTGTAAAAACATGTTTCAGCATTTCTTTTTTTTTTTGAGATGGAGTCTCTAACTGTCGCCCGGCTGGAGTGCAATGGCACAATATCAGCTCATTGCAGTCTCCGACTCCCGGGTTCAAGCGATTCTCCTGCCTCAGTCTCTTGAGTAGCTGGAATTGCAGGCACCCACTACCACACCCAGCAAATTTTTGGATTTTTAGTAGAGATGGGGTTTCACTGTGTTGGCTCGGCTGATCTCGAACTCCTGACCTTGTGATCTACCCGCCTCAGCCTCCCAAAGTGCTGGGATTACAGGTGTGAGCTGCTGTGCCCAGCTTCAGTATTTTTAAGCAACTCTGTTTTTGTTCTACACGTTTCATGCTTCTACTATTTTCCTGTGCTTTTTTCCAATGGTGTTTTATATTAAAATAAAAAATCCTCACTATCATGTAAGGTTAAAGGAGAAGAGTATATATTACATTTTCAAATCTACCAGTTCCTTAATACTCACAGTGTCACATAGACCAACAAAAATTTTTACTTGAGAACTTGTTTAAAATATAGAATTTCAGGACATGCCCTAGACCTAATTAATCTGACTCTGGATTTTAATAAGATACTCGGGTGATTTATAAACATGTTAAGGTTTGAAAAAGACCGTTTCAGTCATTATCCTGTAAAACAATCAAATAGTACAGGATTTCATTGAACAGAAGTTCAAAGTTCTCCTTTCCATGTCCCTCTTTATGCCATAGCAAACCTATTTTATTCATGGTCTCTATTAGAAACTTTCTTTTTATCCCTGCAAGCATTTTCTATGTATATACTAGTATAAAAGTTTAATTCATGAATTCCAAAAGTTTCCAAATTCATGAAGTATGAAGATAAACTGGGCACAAAGTAATGAGGTTTTTTTCTTTTAAAAATTATTCTAACAATGTATAATCTTAAATTTGCATTTATCTTACTACAGGTACTTTTCTAAATGTGCAATATCACTTTTCTTCCTAATCACATAGAAAGTAGATGTTAGTGAACATTTGGGAATTCTGAGGCACAACAATTTGTCCAAGATTATATGACTGGTTAGTGGAAGCCAGGATGTAAACTCATAATTTGACACCAGAGCATTCCCTTACAACCACTACATTATATTACTTTACTAAGACTGTGTGCTTTATTTTAAATCTCCAAGGATCTACTGACAGAGCATTGCAGATTTTTAAAGGCCATTATTTTAATAACAAGCATGAAATTAAGCATAGGCTCTATATATCTGTGCTACTACCTATTCATACTAAATGAAAACTTCCTGAAAATAACTCTATTGTTTCTATTCAGACAACACCTAAGCACTTTACTAAGTATCCATTATGAATTCTCTTTTAGGTTCCAAATTATCTGTGAGTTTCTGTAGAAAAACAAAAATATCTTTTACATTTCTCAGTAAGCTTCTTTCTTGAAGGTTAGCCATTTGTTGCATAATAAAAGAACGTTTTCCTAGAAGACTTATCAATCTTTTATCAAATGCCCTGGGACAACTATAACAAACTACCTTTGAAAGTTCATGCTCTGAATTATTGACTTCAACAAAATGAGCCCCCAAAGCAGGTTTAAGTATGAACCAGAATGTGTAGTGGGAATATACATAAATTCGCAAAGTAAAATTTACCACTTGACATAGTATTTTTTCTTAAAATCTATCTACTGCTAATGAGGTCTCCTTTCATTTTTGTACATATTAATTTTCTTTTTCTTTTTCGTTTCTTTTCTTTCTTTTTTTTTTTTTTCAAGATAAAGTCTAGCTCTGTTGCCCAGGCTGGAGTTCAGTAGCACAATCTCAATTCACTGCAGCCTCTGCCTCCTGGATTCAAGCAATTCTCCTGCCTCAGCCTCTCGAGTAGCTGGGATTCCAGGCAGGCACCACCATGCCTGGCTAATTTTTGTATTTTTAGTACAGACATGGTTATGTCATGTTGGTCAGGCTGGCCTTGAACTCTTGACCTCAAGTGATCCACTGGCTTCCACCTCCCCAAGTGCTGGGATTACAGTTATGAGCCACTGTGCCCAGCCTGTATGTATTAAGTTTATAATAAGTATGAATCCTAAAAAGAAATAAGCTTTCTGCAGTTGTGCCTTATCTTACCTATTTCCACTTTCACTTGTTTAGGGACTCTGTTGGGTTTTCAAAAATGTTGTGTGATTTGACTAGAGTGGCCATGTCTTAGTATGCCTGGCGTAGTCCTGGTTTATGATCATTGTCCTATTGTAATTATTAAGAGCTGACCCTTTCATTGCTAGAAGTGCTGCATATGGGATGATCAATTACATGTTGAATGTACATGTGACCCTGTTACACAGAAAACTGAATAATGACTTTCTGAAAATAATTTCATTTTGTATTTACTTATGAGTCAAATTCCCATCTGACCACGAATGGCCGAAATATATGCTTCAAACTGAGTTTTGTTAATGGTTAGAACTGACCAAATTTAACTCATAAAAGTGTACAGAAAATGATCAAGATAATTAATTGAACCTTGGCTAAAATCTTGCAGACTGGGCATTAATTGCACCAGTCAATAATAAACATATAAAACCGTATTTTCTCAAATTATAGTGGATAGTTATATTGTACAATAATAATATTTATTTTAAAAAAGAAAAACTTACTTAACCTTCTTCAATAACTAATTGAGGCAAAGTAGAGATTGATCCTTAACCCTAAGAGATTATAGATTATTTGTTCATTTATTTTTAAAAAGAGATGGATTCTTGCTATGATGCCTAGGCTGGTCTCAAACTCCTGGCCTAAAGCAGTTCTTCCAACTGTACAGTGCTGAGATGACAGGTGTTGAGATGACAGGTGCTGAGATGACAGGTGTGAGGTACCATGCCTGTCCACATTATAAATTTTAAAAACTCTGGATTTTGTGTTCATGAAAATTTCTAGAGCAGTTACGTAAATTAAGAGGTGGTTTATCTTATGATATAAATTAGACATTTGTAATTGTTTAATTGATTCCCTGTGATGTCAAGGTTTCTTATTATCAAATTCATCTAAGGGGCCTTGTCTGGTATGGCCCACTGTCTTAGTTGTCCTCAGGTACTCCATACTCCAGAGGCCCAGTTCAAATCTCTATTTTGGGACTATTTGTAAAAATTATAATTATTTACTTTTTGTGTGTTAATTATCCATCATACTTTGAGGCCAGAGATTTTGTCTTGCTCAACTTTTATATCCTCAATACCTATTCCAGTACTTTCATCTTTCCGAATAAATAAGTAAATAAATGAATAAACAAATGAGAATACAGAATCTTTTCATGAATTGCACTAGATTTTTATATACCTTGACTTTGAGTTAGGAGTAAAATTAGTCAATTTTCCTGGGTACACTTCTGAGGAAAGACAAAAGCAAGATATTATAATGCAGCTGGTGCTTGTCCTCAGCCCCTTGAATAAATCACAGTGAACAGGAAACACTAGTAAGTTGTTGAAATTGATGTGATGTAGTCAGTAAGGAAGACACTAACTAAACATAATTTTAATATGGAAAACTATGTCTCTTCTGATCTATAATCTGAAATTAACCAGTATGAAATTTCTTTTAACTCAGAATAATGCTCCTTTCATATGACTGTGAAAAGGTTGTAAATATCATTATTTTTTTATTACCTAAAAAATTTAGTATGATTCCATTCCTGTATAAAGCAAAGTCACAATCAACAACAATTTTTTAAAAACTCTCTCTCTGTATGGATATTTTTCTCAGGATACAATATTTTTCTATGTTGTAAAATGATATTAACATAAAGGAACAGAACTGGGGATTGGAGAGAGGGATTGTCATTTTTTCCTTAATTTACTTTAAAAAATAGAAAATCTGAGGTATGGTTACTTTTCCAAAATCTTTTAAAATTATAGTTAATGAATAAATATTACATCTAATTAGACAATGTTATAATTTGTTAAATAAGCTATTACAACCAGCATGACTAAAAGAAAGCAAAAAATTGTCTGATGTAGCTTAAATACCACCAAAACATATAGGACAGTTGGATTTCCTTCTTTGAGAAAAAGATCAAAGCACATACAGTGTAAGTTAATCCACAAAGCAGATAGTCAAAATAAATAATAGAGGAAAAGCTGCATTTCAAAAGGTTAAATGAATGAATCCTTTTAATGGCCTAGTACACTAATAAAAATTGAAAAGTTTCACAACCCTATTTTGTCCCCAGGATTTCCATTATAGAAATTCAATTTTTCAAAATATACAGAGAGAATTTTATTAACATGTTACTGTCAAATTAGGCATTCAACATAAAATCATGTTTTTATAATACCCATAAAATTGGAAATTTTTGTATTTTAATTTTTAATAATGCCACTTTATTTCCTGTATAATCTGTTATCATAGCATGAATCACTTCCTACTGAAAACTGTCTGAATTTCTTGGGAAAGGAATAGAACAAAAAAATTAGTTTCCTGTTTGGGAGAATTCTTAGAATTTAAATAAACCTATTCATTGAACAGAAACCACAAAATTAGCATTTTCTAATCACTGCATTTAAATAGCTGTGAAGCAAAGACATCAGCCATCACCTTGATCATCAACCCAGCTTGCATCTCTCCAGGCTTGGGTTTAAGGTACTGCATTTACATACAGCAAAATTACTATCATTTTACATTATCTAATCTCTTTCTTCCACTCTTCACTAAATTTATTTGTAACTTTTCCATACGTTTGCAAATATTAGAACCTTTTTATGTTTTACTGGCAGCTTAAAAATGTTTTTGCAAATTTTGATACCATTTTAGAGCTTTAGGAGATGAATCAGTACAGTTTTATAAAAATACCAAATCATTTTTTGATAATTTTGTAGCTAAAATATTGTATGTTTTAAAAGTTAATGCATAATTTCAGTAGAAACTTAGAGTAAGGTAACTTAAAATATTTTTACTTATTTCTATGGAAAGTTGTTATGCAAATAATTTCTTATTTTTGTAATTACCATAACAAAAACAATTTCTGGCAGAACATTTCAAGGTCTTTTTTGTTTTATATAATTTTAGTAATAAAATTAATTCTACAATGTGTATATCTATAGTAGATAATTAAATATAGATGACTCATTTCTAAAGATTATTAAATTTAGATATTCAGAAAGATACAAGTAGATACATAGTAAATTAATTTGGGTTCAAAAATATGCCATTCTTTATTAACACATTTAGATTCTAAGATTTGTAGACTGAAGCAGTATATACAAATATCAGCATTGGTATGTTGATGAAAATGTGAACAAATTGCATGTGTCATCTGATTTTTTTTCTAATGATTTATCTGGAAACCATTTTCTCAGTAGACGTGAATGTCCATATTTCTGGGTTCTTGCAATTTGATGAAATTCTAGAAATCAAATATAATAAGACATGAAAATTATGATTCTATACAATTTAGTGATCTTCATATAGTTATGTCATGAATATCCCAATGTAGCAAAACATGAAGTGATGGCAAGATTCTTTTCTTTTTCCTTTTTTTCTTTTACTGCATTTCAGGTTTTGGGGTACATGTGAAGAACATGCAAGATTGTTGCATAGGTACATACATGACAGTGTGATTTGCTGCCTTC